>JAVYIG010008279.1:0-91272 GCA_035222895.1 Strongylocentrotus droebachiensis
GCTATAAGATATGAGCGCCTGTGTACCCTCGGAATACAGAAGAATGAAGTGGACTTTGGGGAACTTAAAATAGCTGTGGAGGACATCAAAGAAAGGTGTGTTTATCCTAGATGTAGTCCAACTGCACAAATGTCCTTGCTTTTATTTGGTTAAGGTGGAATACACTTGGAATTCTATCACAGTTTTATAGTTCAAGAAAATTGGAATATGTCTTCCGGTGAGACTTTTTGTCAGCCTTTGCAAAAATTGTCAAAATAGAGGAGAGTATTGGGAAACTTTGATGTAATCTATACAACTATTATTCTCCCATTTCCTTTTGGATTGTAATTATTTCCACAAGTGTTGCCAGAGCCTGATGTATAGCTTATTTCCTTACAATAAACATGATGAACTAGATGAACCTCTTCACTGATTAATCTAGGATGACCTGTTTTCAATCCTCTGTTGGTTCCAGGACCTCCAAGCGGTTCCATCACCCAGTCCTGGTTCCGATACGTAACGGCTTCAGTGTAGAGTTGGAGCTTCTGCTCACACTAATGCAGACTGAATGTAACATGTCTTCATGGAGGTTCCTCCCAGCTCTACTATGTCTACAGGACTCCCATGCTAAGCTGGATGCATGGGGAGCTGCCTTCAAAGCTAAAGACGTAAGTGTCCCAATTATCTTTATTTTTTTGTTGTAAAGCTAGATTTGGCTTGTTTTATCACGCGCCGCGATTTGAGAGTTCGCGTATTGCGTGTGTTGAATGGCTGCACGATCACAAATTATTTATTATTTTGTGTGTGTGTGTGTGTACAGATTTACCGCGTATTGCCAGTTACACTGCCGTGCGAACGCCTGTTAACTCTTAAGCTGCCACCCATACAATGCACCCAGTGCCACAGTGCTAATTCCTATTGTGCCACAGTGCTAATCTCCTGTCTGCCAAGTTGATTTTAAGGTTGGTTCAAGTGCGTGTTATTTAAATCTTTACAAAAAACAAATCGCTGAATTACTCGAGAAAATCCAATCTGACTGTTGTATACAAAGACGCGTAATCCAAAGCCGATAATCTGATGCACGCGATGGTACTTTCAATAGCGCTGCAAAAGCACTCAGCACGGTGCAATGGGCATGAACAATAACTGTTATTACATCTGCGCGCTAGCGCGCACAAAGCACCGTAGCGGTGGCTCGCTAGCATGAACGTGGCTTTCAATCGATAGCACGCTCGCGTGCACATGGCACTATAACAATAGCGCGCTAGCAGTCTCATGGCAGGATAAGAGTTAAGGGTACAGATTTCTTATTTTCAAATGTTGACAGGTATAGAAATTCCTAATTATTCTTTTCAATGTTAGCAGGTATGCGTAAGCTGGTCTTGAAATCTTTTGAGGACTTTGAATACATATATGTTACTTTTCCTTATATTCCTATCGTGCTATATATAATGATGATGTTCACCAGTAACAAGGAGCTCATGCAAACAGGGCCCATTTATAGTTTCAATCCGGAGCCCCTATGAAGTCAGTTATTGCGCAGCCTGTGTTTTACATTTACTGGTAACTAATCTGGGTATTTTAATTCATTCATCAAGATTTAGAGGTACCAAATTTTAGACTTTGCATTCGTTTTTTTGTAGTGTACTGATTCATGATTTCCTCAGTAATCCTTTTAATAAAGTAAGCCGACAGGACCATTAATCTGAGCTTCCTATGCCCTGTGTGTACCGTCTTCTTTGTACTTTCTGATGCCAATATCAAAATATGATTTTCTCAGTCCTTTTATTGTTGGAACTGTCAATAAAGTTGTACCGGTATACAGAAATATTATGTGCACACCCAGTAAACATAAACTAAAGAACAAAGCACCCAACAAAATAATGGGCTCTGATTGGTTACAAAGATATGTGCGAAAGTAATTTCGTTACCAGCAGTTTAATCAATACAAAGCTATCAAGAGTAATGTGTCCTTGCAAACCCCCTTCTGTCAGCACGAAATAGGGTCAATGACAGAGATGCCAACCAGTACGATTAAATCGTATTTAGTACGATAATAAGAGTGAAATACGATCTTAAAATACGAGTAAACAAGTATACCTCCGCAACCCCAACAAAAACTTTGCTTTACAATTTTCTCATTAAATTTTAATGAAAAAGCAGACATTTTCTGAAATTTTACTGGCCCTGGGCCGACGAGCCAGTGGTAGTGTAGAGTTTTTATGAAAGTCTGATTTTTCTCTCCAAAATCTGATTTTTTTTTTTTTTTTTTTTTTTTTAGGATACCCAGTTTTTTTTGTGTGTCAAGAGGTTGGCATCTCTCACTATGAACATGACAGACAATGAAAGCGGACAAAATATACAGTTCCTCAGGTAGACAAAGGAACATCCCTTCACTGCTATTATGTAAAAATGTGTAGAACAGGTGAATATGCATGTGACACCTGTTCTACACATTTTTACATAATAGCAATGAAGGGATGTCCCTTTGTCTACCTGAGGAACTGTATATTATGTCCGCTTTCATTGTCTGTCATATTCATAGTGTCTGCAATGAGCTGGATATATAAGTATGCATCTTCCAACATGCCAAGATGTGTGGAGTTTTTTGCTCCTGTTAAGTGTTAAGAATATAATTTGAATTTTCTTTATTTACAGCCCAAGAAGAAGTTATATGCCTTAGTACAGGTGAAAAACTCAGGCATTCCTCCACTCTTCATTTGGTTGGTTAAGATGCAGGGAGCTCAAATATCTAAGGTATGTTGTGTTCCGCAAAATTAAAAAAAAAAGGATGAGGTATACTTATCAGCAATGCGAAAGGAATTGATGCAACAATGAGATAAAGGAAAGAGATGTTTATGAGTTATTCCTTCTGAGCGCATGGTCATAATAAGGGAGTTTACAGATAGCACATGGTACAAATGACCCCAAATATCCACAGATCTTTTACACATGGATAAGTTCCACTTTGAGCATCTTAGAATAATAACTACCAAAGTCCTAGATGTGCTTCATGAATACCTTTTGTTTGCCCTCTTGAAAAGAATACTTCCACCTGCGTATCTTAGAATGTACCGTTGGTGCATAAATGAATAATGTTACATAACTTTCAAGAGCGCATATCCAGTATTCATCTCTGGTGGGTTTTACCTTTTTGGTACAAATGACCTTTATCTGCCCATGCGCAGATTGTATCTGTAAACTCCCTTATTGCTTGGAAGTTGTTTGAAGTGGCTTTGTAACTCCCATGTACTGCTTCTTGTTTTCAGTTCAAGTGGCTTTGCGAATACTGTTTCTTTCTTTACATTTTACTGGTCAAAACAGTTTCATAGTGTGTGAGGATTCTAATGCAATATGACCAACAACTTTAAATGATTAGATTTGCTCATGAAGTACATTTCATTCTTACCTTTGGATGCAGTGCAGTAGTTCCCTGTGGTTCAGTTTGCTTTTTCTTTTGTAATGTTTATTGACTCGTAAGAGAAATAAATGTCATTTCTAGATAATGTCTTGAAGGGGTGGTTTAAAAGCAAGCAAGCGGAAGATTAGAAATTGTTTAAGAACATGTATCTTCCATGGTCTAGCAGGAGTACTTTTGCTCATCGTCATTTTATGATTTTTTTAAATTTTAATTAAGGACTGGTCAGACCTCAGACTCAGTTATGATAACCTATTAAGATTTTTAATTAAAGGAACAATCCGTGATGTCTGAATGGCCCTTAACTCTGATTCTACCCGTGTTGAGTTTTTTATAATTTTTTTTTTAATCTCCAGTTCAGCCTATACTTCCACAGCACACTAAGCAAGCAAGCTCCACCAGGAGAGATGAAAACACACCTGTCTAACCTTCCCATTGATTATTACAACAAGTAAGTAACTTGGCCTATACCGCTATCACACCAACGAGACCAACAACACACCTGTCTAACCTTCCAATTGATTATTACAACAAGTAAGTAACTTGGCCTATACCGCTACACCAACGAGACCGACAACAGACCTGTCTAACCTTCCAAATGATTATTACAACAAGTAAGTACCTTGGTCTATACCGCTATCACACCAACGAGACCGACAACAGACTAAGTGTTTCTGCTTTATTTATTTTGTAATTTTATCATTGTTGTACTGAGTGGTAGTGGTGGTTAGTTTACCTGACTGCTAAGAAAGCGTAAATGCTTGTTAGTAAGCAACCAAACGGCCGACGGCTTAAGGTCATCTCCGAGGGATCTGGTAATGAGGATTAATGCCTTACCGAAGGGCACTAGCGCATCGTCTCGGTTACAAACCCGGGTCTCCGGATTCGGATTATGACACCACTGCTCTTCCAACTGAGCTTTCGCGCCTCCTCGGGAGTTAGATTATTGCGTCAGATATGAATTAAGCTGTAAAATGTGACTAAATTAAGAAAGCGTTTAAGATGACAGTAACAGCTACTTGTACACATGTGGTTCTTGTGTTATGCTGGTGTTAGTTCTGCTTATTTTCTCATTTTCCATTTTCTCACCATCTCTTGTAGGATTGTGACCTTTCAGCGTAAGACGGATGCCTACAACATTTCTCTGGTGCTAAACACCCAGGCGTCTGGTATCAACTTCCAGGGGCTTGGGTATCACTTCCCATCAGCTCTCACCGAACCCCCCACCGGTATGGACAGCTACCCTGCCATCTTCTCATACCCAAACGTGAGTATAGAATAATAATAATGACGATAACAATAATCCCCAACTCAAAGTGCTCTAGGCACTCTGGTATTACCCTGGCTCTAGTTAGATTTTACCCCTTTTTGGATGGATGTTGTTAGATACCATTGACTGTTTTTCCCTGAATCCCTTTTTTTTTTTAACTCCAGGGGGGGGGGGGGGGGGGTTGAGGGAAAAAAAAGCTTTAAAAAATATATTTTTTAGTGCTCACTATCATCCCTGTACCTGGTAAGAAGAAATTTGACTGTTTGGAGCCAGAAGGGCATTAACTCATATACATTAACACAGAGTTAAGGCCCTTCTGGCTCTTCGACAGGGGAATTAATACTTGATTATTTTCAGCATCTTAGAGCATCTTGGCTAAAAGCAGTGTAATACAAATACATTTAGGTGTTTCTATTACCCCTTGACATAGATTCATGTATGCATGTAGCATAAATATAGCTATCATTGTTATGATTATTACCAAATTTCATATATTTGCTTTTTACATTCCTTGTTTTTTAATATATTTTAACACATGTCGTAACAAAACTTTTGCAATCGTGACTGTTACTAAACTCGTTAACGTTAGGAAGGTATTTCTTTTCTTTTTTTTCCCCCTACAGGAGCGACCTACTAACCTATGGCCTAACATTGTCATGTTGATAATGACGAAACATGAAGCAGCTCCTTTAGACAGTATTACATACGAATGCGACAAGATAAGTAAACTGGTAAATGCCTTTCTTTCTACTTTTTCAAGCAGTACAATCGTTTTGAATCATGAGTTAAAACTGTGAGTGAGGTGTGAATGAGACCTAAATGTAGATAATGAACAGAGTCCTGGAGAAATGTTGCTCAGCTATCATTTCCTAATATACTGTAGCTTCCAAAATCAAGCTTCCCACTTCATTGATTTGTTTTACATTCCATTATTTCAAACATGTGTGTTTGAGGACTGTAGCATTTTCACAAAACCATGCAAGTCATTGATTTTGGTATTGCATTTTGCCTGAATGATGATTTCAAAAACACTCCTTTTTCTAGGAAATTATTGTGAATGTCAATATTGTGTCAACATTTTCACGACCCAGCACATAATGTTTAGACCTGTTACCAAGAACTTTCAACATTAAATCACCTCGCCCAGCCACAAAATAACATTCATCTCTCTGATTGCCTAAGACTGAGATATTTACTATTGTAATTATAACTTTATGATGCTGTCATTTCAATAAAGTCATCTATTTATCCAGATAATGTTAAATTGATAGTTTTGTTATTGTTGTTTTGTAGCCTCAATTGATGACTTACTTTATTGGTCATGTGGACAGAAGGATGAACCTTGTCGTTCTGTTTGAGAGCAAGAAATCTGAGAGAGATTCCACCACCAATAGCTTCATCCAAGGTAGGTTCAGGGGAGTGTTTCACAAAGACTAAGATCGACTTTAAGTTGGACTTAACTATGACAGGCCGTTTATGCCACTGGTTGCTCTCACCATTGGTCTCTCAATCATGATCTTCAGATAATATTTTTTTCTTCAATAATAAATTATCAACAAATTTAAATACTGTAGATTTGTGACCACAATTAGTACGTTCCTTGAGAAACCAATGCCAGTAAATGATGAGAGAAAATAGTGGCATGAGGGCCTGCCATATTTAAGTCCAACTTAAAGTCGACCTTAGTCTTTGTGAAACACTCCCCAGACGCCAGTAGTTTGAATGTGACTGAACAAAAGCTCTATGATGATGCACCGAGTTGATGCACCTACAAGTGTATTTGCATTATTTTTAGCTCAACCATTTCCAAGAAAATTTGTAGAAGCATCTTTCTTGAAGATTTTTGTCTTTTCTTTTGTACCACCTAAAGAGAGATGTGCAGTTACTTTATTCATGGCATATTCAGACACCATCAATTTGAACACAAAATATACTTCTTATGAGGATTCACTGGTTGTACTTATGTTATTTTTAACTCCACTGTTACCTAGAAAAAAATTTGTGGGAGTTTAATTGTTTCCTGAAAGTTCTTCTTTATTTTATTTTTTTACTTTACAGAAATGTGTAGCCTTCTACGAGGAAGCAGATTGCTAGCTAGTCTTAGACCTGGTACTAAAAGTTGAGCCTGGTACTTAGAGCTGAGACTAGACCCTTCATCAAGACGGATTGGAGCCGATTGTTAGCTAGGCTTAGACCTGGTACTAAGAGTTGAGACTGGACCCTTCATGAAGATGGATTGGAACTGATTGTTAGCTAGGCCTAGACCTGGTACTAGTGTAAGACCTGGTATTGTTAAAGAGTTGAGAATGATCTTCATCACGGCTCTTCCTCATCATTATGAAGTTTGGTGATCGTGGATTCCAGTCTAGGGCAAGTCTAGGGTCTTCCTCTCTATGTGGTAGGCATGAACATTGTGAAATACACAGAAAACTGGGTATGTTTTCAGGACATCCATGTACAGTGTATTGACCCTCTTATTCAGAACAGGAAAAACTTTACAACTTTTCATATGAAAACTGTTTGGTTTTTAGTCAAAAGGATAACATTTTCCTAAATGGAGTTTACTGAAGAGAAAATGATAAAGTATCAGTTTTACCCCCCAAATAGAGAATTATATTTCTCTGGTCTATACTGCTGTCCAGCAGAATGTTGTTACAATGAAACATTCCATAGCAAAATGGTGGGTTGGGCATTGTTTTAAAAGAGAAGTTGATATAGAATCAAAGTTTACTCATTGTGGTGTGACCCTCATATGAATGTACACGTCGTATGATAATTGCACACAACCATGCGTAACTCTCTCAAGCCAATTTCTTTATAATGCATACATTAATCATACTATTTTTGCTTATCAAATAGGTTTTGTTATACATTTTTATATGCAAAATTGTTTTAAATTTCCGTAACATTGAAGGGCTTTATGGAGGATGTCATTTGGTCAAGATGTGCAATATTCTAAAGTTAGGGGTGTTTTTAGGTCCAAAATTGACCATCCATAATTTTCAAAATTAGAAAATTTGGTAATATATTGGGGTTGCTAGTAGTAGTAGATGTAATGTATGATTATATACTTGTCTGTTGTCATCCTCCTCTGCCATGAAATGCATACAGGTAAAGTGCAGATTGAAAATGTTATCAATCAATTTAGTCCGTATGATGACTTTATATTATTATGTGAAATAAAATATTATTTTTATATCAAAGTTGTAAGTGTGATTCCTGTCCCTTCTGTTTGACATAACATATAATTTGCATTCTCAGACTGTCTTCTCTCTCTCTCCCCTTCCATCCTCACTGTTATCCCCCCCCCCCCCCCCCCCCCGTTCTCTCTCCCTCTCCTTCCCTACCTCCCCCCCCCCCCTCCTCTCTCTTTCTCTGTCTCCCTCCCTCTTCAATTCAATCACTCCTCATCCAGTACCGTTAATACTCAGTCTGTGCAAACTAGTCTCACTTACTAATACATCATCTGTTTGGAGCCATAAGGGCTCTATGAAGATATAGTATACAGGTCAACGCCCTTCTGGCTCCAAACAGACGATAGGACAACTGGACCAAAATTACAAAGTGTAAGTCATTTCATACCGGTACCTCGTGCAAAGCTTCTTAATGACAGTTTTGAATTTCAAATGTAAATGATCCAACCCCTTATCATTGTAATCGCTATTGATTATACATTTTTAATGTATTTCACTAATGAGAATCAGTGCAAATTGCCAATGCCTTGTCGATATTTGGTTGAGAAGAAGAAAAAAAATCAGCAGTGGCAGTGGGAAATTTTATGCTGTATTCACAGTGTACTTCCTTTATTGTCTAAATTTAAACATTCTACCGTTACTTCACCAAGAAATAACACCGGTCTGTCTTTGCTCTTCTTTTAAGGGTCGAGACAGGCTGCAAATTTAGGATGCGCTTTTTAAAAAAACCTGTTTGTTGTGATTTGTTTGGTAAACTAAGGATTGAATCTACAAATAATAATCATAAATTTACATTTTAATTTTTAAGTTTCAGAATCATAATGAATGCACTCTTAAATTGCGGATGAAAAATACAAACCAAACTAATACATGTTCAGGAACAAGCAGTTTAATTGCAATATGATCGTTATATTTAATCACTGAAATACACATTTAAGGCCATGAAGAACACCTTGTACAGATCACAGAATTCATGATTTTCACTGATCATATTAGTAAACAATGTATAAATATAGAAAAGAACTCTGAATATGAGTTATTTTGAGTTGCATGGTGAACAGACTTCTGGGTACATGTATTCATTAAAAAAATACACTTGCTGCACAATTCATTCCTGAAAAAATGCAGTAATCAATAATCATGATTCAGACTAAAAGAATTAAGCTAGTCTTGATTGACAAATATTTAGAAGTGGATATATATTTTACAAATAGACTGCAACAACATATATGTATGCTTCCATTAAAAGATCATTAAATAAAATCTAATTGATTCAATTTTGTAGCATCTCAACCATGGTTAATTTCATTTTAAGTTAACATTTTCAAAGTACACCACATATATCACAATATGACAAAGGATATATCTGTCTGTTGATGAAGGGTACGGTATTAAAGTACATGATTTTTTTTGATTTTTTTTTTTTTTTTTGTCAGGCTGTATGAAGAAGAGTGAAATTTAAAACATTGTTTTTCATTATAATCGCCATAAAAGAAAAATGACTTCAAATAAAATAAAAAATATCTTGGATACTATTTCTTTCAAATTGATAATGTTGTGTAAAAGCAGGCTATTCCCTAAACTATTAAAAAAAAAATGGATTTAATTCTTGTTTTCATTCTTTACTTAGCAATTAGAAAATCAATTCCCTGCATAACAGAATTTTCATACAATTTTTCTCTCAAATAGTGAAATTGGTATTAAACATGTTTGTTCATAATTCTTCATACCAGTGCTATTTCATACCCTCTTATCAGAAGAAAAAAAATGCTGAATTTAATTTCTTCATAAAAATGATTTAATGCTCAATTCACAGTTGGTGAAATGATTGTCAGCCACCTCAACTTGTCATATTTAAATATAATACTCTTTAAAGAATATAAATGAAACAAACATAATTCAAGCCATTGGCTTATAGGTGAAATTTAAAAAAAACGTTTAAAGCCTCTAGTTGTATTCAGCCAAAATGTGTCAGCATCTCTGGTCCTATTTAAAAAAATAATAATTAACAAAGAATGTTGAGTAGAATATAAAACACTAAATAATAATGCATTTAACATCCATAAATAAAATACTCTTTAAAGAATATAAATGAAACAAACATAATTCAAGCCATTGGCTTATAGGTGAAATTTTAAAAAAATGTTTAAAGCCTCTACTTGTATTCAGCCAAAATGTGTCAGCATCTCTGGTCCTATTTAAAAAATTAATAATTAACAAAGAATGTTGAGTAGAATATAAAACACTAAATAATAATGCATTTAACATCCATGTTAGCCTATAGATACTTCATAGATAAGTTATGAATTTGGGCACATTATCTGGTGAGAGCTCCAAACAGAAAATATGTAAAATCATATGAGTTTTTTGCAGCCTGGTTCACACAGACAATATTTTCAGGTCATAAAATATGGATATATCTGGCTTTCAGGTCTTATTCAATTTGAAAACTACATAAATAATACTTTTAGTACTAAAAACATAAAATATATTGCCATTCTCGACTAAATTTTTACAAAGAAACCTCATAGAATTTAGAAGCTCCTTGGCTCTACTGGCTCTACATTTTTAACAAATATGCTCTTTCTCTCTTTAAAAAAATCACTTTACACTATTAAAACGGTACTTTAAATGCCAATGTCCGTTTTCGAAATAAATTCATTTTTAAATTATAAAAGCTTAAAAGCATGATTAATACATGTACTTTGCAGAATCAGAAAATGGTGATAGATTTTACTTTTGATCTATATCATAAGATACAATAAAAGTACTGTAAGGTCGTTGACTACATGTTACATCAAAGAGATACCTTTACATGTACCTTTCACATAAGAACGATACCTATCTAAACTGGTGTTCATCTTCAATATTCAAAGTGGCACACATGATCACATCATACATAATTTGGTGACAAAAATATTCTAGAAGCTGGATGATATTTGTTCGTATTGTGGAAACAAAAGACTTCACACAAAAATTCCAATACTAAATTAATCATACAAAAGGTGTACTATTAAACACTAAATCGCAATTGCAGGACCCGAATTTGTGTAGTACATGCAATCTTTTATGCTAACGGTATTTGTGAATCATGATCAAGAATGATTCAAAGTTTAGTAAAGAAAGAGAGAACAGCTAGTGTGCGACATGCGAATCATCCAACAGACGTACACTGTAAACACACATTAGTACAGTCAATGGCTGATATAATACACCAATATACATGTACATGTACATTAGTTACAAAGGTTATATGGAACAAACAGAAGTCATAAAATGGTGAATGGCTATTTGGTCCAATGCCAATTCTTCAATCTCTCATTACTCTAATCCCATTATATGTCTACACCCAGTTCATCTATTCCATATGAAACCTAATCCTCATTTCATCTACATTCAATTCAACGTGATTTGAAAGTTTGGTTAATTCTTGCTGAAGTATACATGTATGTAGCTCTTCCCTTACAGCTTCTCTCACCGCCTTTTTCACAAGATCCACAAATTCTTGATGTTGAGTCAGTTCTGATATAGGCATAGAGAGTGCCGATTAGAGAGAATCAGATATTCTCCCGAGAGCTCCTTGTCTGCATGCCTAGAAGTATTCTTTGCCATCGTTCTGATGATTCTTGAAGTAGACATGCTAGCAAAAAGTGTTTGGCGGGAAATCACTGCACATGCACAGTTCAAACAAGTTTCTATTCATTCCGTATAGCTCTCATGAATGTTGAGGAGGTTACTATGGTTACTGAGGTCGGCATTATAGTCATGCCTTCTGCCAAGGAGAGCAAAGAGTTTACTATCTGCAAGGTCCTTTGCAAATTAGGCTACCCTGTCTATACCTTTAATGTTACGGGACGTGAAAGTGCCTTCAATGCGTTATAGCTTTCTTAAACGAAGCTTGCATAACAGGGCACTGTGGTCTGAGATACCCGGAACTACTTCGAGATTCGAAATCAGCTTATCATCCGCTTCCAGCTCTTCATTCGCTTTCCGCACTATGAGAGCATCAAGAGTGTGGCCCTTTTCATGAGTTTTGCCCCTGACCAATTGAGATAAGGCTTTACTAGGACTTGTGATGAGCTTATTAAAATTGCGGGTGTTTGTAGCTTTGGTATCGTCAAGCTGAATGTTCAGGTCTCCAGTTATCACTAATGGGGACCGTTTGTAGATCCTCATATCAAGGAGTGAGGGAAATTCTTTCTTCAGGAATGTGCAGACGGACTTTCCCGGTGGTCTGTAGATGATGATGATATGTAGCTGGGCAGAGCTATTGGAGATTTTTCCTGACATATATTCGAAACTGTCGAATTTAACTGGAGGGTTAAAATCAAGGTGCAGATCATCCCTGTAGAGGAAACCAACCCCACCTCCTTGCCTTGAGGTCCTAGGACAATGCTTGAAGCGGTAACCATCGGGCCGAAGAAGTGCTATGGGTGCTTTGTCTGACGGAGATTTCGGTAACCATGTTTCACAAACACACACAATATCTAATCGATGGCTAGTGACAAATCTTTGAAATTTTCTGGCATTATCCCTATTTCCAAGAGAACGAGAATTAAGCATACCAAATTTAATGTCGACTTTAAAAGGATCCCTCTTCTTGACCGGAGCCTGCTTCGTTTTCTTCAAAAGCTGGATAAGAAGAAAAAAAGTTAAGAAAATTTCTTTAGTAACAGCTGAGGAAAGAGAGGGAATAGAAAATACATTGAGCTAGTACACATAAGCTTTTAAACACTCAAGACTGTTTTGCCTTCTTCAACAACTGAGGAAGAAAAAATAAAAAAGCAAAATGTGGCAAGTACTCGTAACATGAAAGGACTAATTGAGCCTGGATATTAGAGAAAATCTTGAATTTTGCTTCCTTCGACAGCTCAAGGGAATAAAGAAAGAGACAAATATTTCCATGTGCTATCCATTATTTCTGATGAATTCCTGTAAAAATATCTGAAATAAACGCAGCCATATCGGGCCTAGACTAGGATATTTCTTTTTTATACTAAAAAGCCCCCGGAATGCTATTTAAAAAATGTCTTGAAATCCCGGACACAAATTGACCATAGGTTTGGCTAGGGTCTGTTGCGTATTGTCATGAATTGACGCGCCAGGTTTAGAACATAGATATTTAGTACATCCAATAATTAGAAAAGACATGAAAATCATAGGAGATTTCTATTGTTTATCTTGCCATCTATCAACTAAATCCAAAGAAATATCATACACAGATCTAGGGGCTCACAAAAAAAGTAAATAGGCATGCAGCAAGTTGGCAGGTTGGCAGTTTGGGAAATAAGAATTGAATGCGACGAGACAAAAATGAATGCATTGCACATGTACATGTATAAGTGAATTCACAATTAAACATTCCCGGTAAATTCACCTCTGCTGCTTCCTTCTGTTTCTTCTCTTCTTGCTTTTTCTTTTTCTCCTTTTGCCTGGGTCTGGAACAAAATAAGGAAAAGAATATTGCGCTTTTAGTTGCAAGTGTATGTTATACCTCCACTTCAACTTCTCAAACTAAGAATCATGCCTTTATGTATGCTCAAATAATTTCAGAAATTTGACTTATCCAACTAATATATGTTGATATTTTCTTATCCGTGCTGGACTCCCTTTTGACACAGCTAGTCCTCATACAAAAACTAGATGGATCTTGGACTGCACGCAGTCAAAAATGATGCCTCCGCCACGTAGCAATTTTACAAACAAAAACAGAAGCATTTTTTTTTAATTCATGTTTGATTGTAATCCACTAACAGGTTCTCAGAATATGGTGATTACAAGCTATTTTTCATAAACATGTATGACCCTTTGATCTTTGACATCATGACCTGAATATCTGACTGGTTCATTGGCCCATTAAGATACATAGTATATATGTCTGTAAAAAGTTTGATGGCAATCTGTCAATGGGTTCGTGAGATGTGTAGGCTCAGTGAAAAAAATATATAGGGGCGAACGAACACAAAATTCAATTGTTTAACAAAATCGCCCTTGCTGTGTTTATCACTTTTATTAGCGAGACCAACGCATAAAAAATCCCTTTTAATTTGACAGAGAATGTTTGTCTTATTTCAGTATAGGACAGGATATTTTTAATCATGTACTGAGAAAAATAAATATACAGCTAAAATGAGAATAAATAAATACATGACAAAAAAGCCTGTGAGCCCTAAAATAGCACCCATGGCATTTATTTTCTAAATTAAAAATACCCCCTTATGAAATAAAAGTTATTTTGGGGTTGGTAAGGCTGATAATTTTTCAAAATAATATTTGAGGTGTTAAAAACTTGATGGAACTTCGGCTGCGGCGGTCGAAAATGATGCCTCCGTCATAGAGCAATTTTAAACCAAACAGAAGAAATTTTCAAATTCAAGTTCGATTGTAATCCATTACAGGTTCTCAGAATATCGTGATAACAAGCTATATTTCTCATATACATGTATGACCCTTTGATCTTTGACCTTGTGACCCCAAAATCCACTCAGTTCATCAGCTCTGCAAGATACATACATGTCTTGAGTTTGATGGTAATCCATGGTGATCACAAGCTATTTTTGCATACATAATGAGCCCTGTGACCTTTGACCTTGTCACCCCAAAATATAATCAATTCATTGGCTCTGCAATAAGTTAAATACATGACCAAAGTTTGGTAGGAATCCATCAGTCGGTTCTTGAGATAACACGATCAGGAGAACGGGACTTACGTACGTACGGACGGACGGACAACCCGAAAACATAATGCCTCCGGCTACTTTGTAACGGAGGCATAAAAACTGCAAATATCATTCACCATTTATTTTGAATTCCAGAGGGCAAGTGCCTAACCCTTCCCTTCTCACCTCCCATATCATATTCTGACTGATCACTGGGTCATATCCTGAGTTTGATAGTAATCCATCCATACATGTAGGTTCTAATGATAGTGCATACACAAGCTATTTTTGCATACCATAATGAACCCAATGACCTTTGACCTCACAAACCTAAAATCTAATCAGTTCATTGGCTCTGCAAGATACATGTCTTGAGTTTGATGGCAATCTGTCTATCGGTTCTAATGATAATGCGATCACAAGCTATTTTTGCATACATGAGCCCCATGACCTTTGGCCTTTGACCCCGAAGTCTAATCAGTTCATTGGCTCAGCATTATACATACATGTCCTGAATTGGAGGGTTATAATCCTGCAATGAGTACGTGTCAAGCTCAGGTTCCTTCGAGTGATTTTTCCTCCTAGAATTCTTTTTCGTTTTCTTCTTCTGCTTGGCTCTGTAACAAAATAAGGAAAAGAAGATTAAAGAGTAAAGATATATCGTCTGCTATGAGAGGCCTGGCTGTTTTACAGGCTCAAGGGACCTGAGAGCCAACAGCCAGGCCTTGAATATTCAAGCGATATGTCTTTTATATACCGAATTGACACAAAAATCTACCAAGAATTCTTACCTTATCCTTTTCTTGAGTGAAGATTGGTTAAAACATCACAGAAAATCTGAGACACTGTCTGTTAATCTTTGCTGGAAAGATAATTTTACTATCATTTGGGAATCGCAGACAAAAGCACTGTATGGTATCCGCGCTCGCACAAATCCAATTTTTAACACGTTAACCAATGGAATCTCATCAAAATTTATTTATGCAGCCCATTAAGCGGGGCATTCAGCATCTTTTAAAAGACTATTAACCAGGAGGGGGGCATGGCTAAAATCACAACTCCAATTGTAACCAATTAGATGACTAGATTTTAAAGAGAGGAATATAATCCAATTCAATTTCTCAAACTAAGAATCATGCCTTTATTTTTCCTATTCCTGCTGGACCCTTATTTGACACTTGCGTCATACAAAAAAATTGAGAGAACAACTGGTATATGGCATGGGTTGGTATAGTCCTAATCATGTACACTTTAATAAGTAATGTACATGCACAAAGCCCGCACAAAGCCATGTACGTTGTTAAAACTCACTCGATCTCCTTTGGTTTCTTCAGGCCAGTTTTCTCCTTGGAATTCTTCTTCTTCTCCTGCTCCTCTTTCTCCTTCTTCGGCTGCTGTTTCTTTTTCTCCTTCTGCCTGGCTCTGTAACAAAATAAGGAAAAGAAGATTGTGCTTTTAGTTGCAAGTGTATGTTATACTTCCCATTCAACTTCTCAAACTAAGAATTATGCCTTTATTATATGCTCACATAATTTCTGAAATTTGACTTAATTATCCTACTAAAATATTTTCATATTTTCTTATCCCTGCTGGACTCCTTTTTGACATTTGCATCATACCCCCAAAAAATGAAAAGACAACTGGTATATGACAAGAGGACACTTTTTTTTTTGAGTACCCCAAAAAAATCGCAACGACTCAGCCAGCCGCTGAATAAGCGGGGGGGGGGGGGGGGGGAGTAAGAAGACACTTTCTTATTTTTTGGGGTCACTAAATTTGACAATTTGTTCCGTTGGGGGGGGGGGGGGGGGGTAAGGTCACCTTTTTAGGTCAGTCATTGCCTTTTTTTTTTTTTTTTTATAATTTTTTAATAATTTGTTTTTGGCCGGGGAGGCACGTCCCTGTTTTTCAGTACATTTTGGGAGAATTTAGGGCTGATTTTTACATATTTTATGGGGCCGGGGAGGCACGTGCCCCCCCCCCTGAAAAATGTGATTATATTTCCT
This sequence comes from Strongylocentrotus droebachiensis, assembly GCA_035222895.1. Lineage (NCBI taxonomy): Eukaryota > Metazoa > Echinodermata > Echinoidea > Camarodonta > Strongylocentrotidae > Strongylocentrotus > Strongylocentrotus droebachiensis. The sequence continues at coordinate 16,527 of JAVYIG010008279.1, forward strand.
TGTATTGATAAAATATTACATTGCCTTTTTTGACCAAAATTGTGGTACTCAAATTTTCTGCTAGGCTTTTATCTATCTACTACAGTACGTGTTGCCTAGTAACCAAATACAATGGAAAAAGAAATGAATTCACCGATACGGGAGGCCCCTCTCCCTCTTGCCCTGAGTTTACATAAATAAAGTTGGATGAATTACCTTGAGTGTTCCCTTTATAATTATATTGTTGAATATATTTGAATCACAAATTGTGTATCATTATTCCAGAATTTACAGAAATAAATACATAGAACAAATTTTGTTAATTCATCGCCTGGCTAGCAGAAGGGCGTTAGTTCACAATGTACATGCACAAGCCACATTGTTAAAACTCACTCGATCTCCTTTGGTTTCTTCAGGCCAGTTTTCTCCTTGGAATTCTTCTTCTTCTCCTGCTCCTCTTTCTCCTTCTTCGGCTGCTGTTTCTTTTTCTCCTTCTGCCTGGCTCTGTAACAAAATAAGGAAAAGAAGATTGTGCTTTTAGTTGCAAGTATATTATACTTCCAATTTAACTTCTCAAACTAAGAATTATGCCTTTATGTATGCTCACATAATCTCTGAAATTTGACTTAATTATCCTACTAAAATATTTTCATATTTTCTTATCCATGCTGGACTCCTTTTTGACATTTGCATCATACCCCCAAAAAATGAAAGGACAACTGGTATATGGCATGGGTAGGTATATAGTCATAATCATGTACAGTTTAATACACAATGTACATGCACAAAGCCACGTTGTTAAAACTTACTCTATCTCCTTTTGTTTCTTCACGCTAATTCCCCCCTTGGATTTCTTCTTCTCCATTCTCTCCTGCTCCTCTTTCTCTTCCTTCAGCTGCTTCTTCTTTTATAGTATAGTATAGGAAAGATAGAGAAGAAATAGAAAATACATTGAGCTAGCACACAGAAGCTTTTAAACACTCAAAATGCAAAATTTGGCAATAACTGTACTTGTAACATAAAAGGACTGATTGAGCCTGGAAACAAAATACAAATACACATGTATACAGTGTGAGTCAAAAAAAAGTTTACACCTAGAAAATTGCTAATTATTTTTAAAATCATCTATGAACAGTAAATTATTATACATCTTATGAAAGAGTATTTTATCCCAAATCATGTGGTATCATTTTTGTGTGGTATGTGTTCACGCTTGGATGAACAGGAGGCATTGTTTGCGAGAGTGCAAAAATCGACTTGCGCCAAAGTTGCTTTATGTGATGTTTGAATTAAACAATTGGGATTTGTGTATTAATCCGGTCTTTGCAATTCCAAATAACATCCCTAGCAAAATTAATCATGCCACACATATTAAATATCGAATATCAAATACCAACGAACATTTGTGCGACGTGTGTGTTTTTGTGACTTTGCTTCTGCAAAAAGCATATGCAATATGCATTTCATTTGATACATTCAATTCATTCTCTCACTCTGCTAGTCCCAACATAATAGGCATCACTTTGGCGCAAGTCGATTTTTGCATTCTCGCAATAGTCGCAAACAATGCCTCATGTTCATCCAAGCGTGAACACATACCACACAAAAATAATACCAAATGATTTGGGATAAAATGCTCTTTCATAAGATGTATACGGTAATAATTTACTGTTCATAGATGATTTTAAAAATAATTAGCAATTTTCTAGGTGTAAAGTTCTTTTTGACTCGATCACACGTGCACAAACTGAATATCACACAAAGAGAGAATCATGCACAGGAGCTCCAAGCTGAGAAGGATTTAGGGGTTCTAGCTAGTTCACTCAAAATTGTCTTTCAAATATCAAGCCTCCCAAGCAGCCTTGAAAGCTAATAGAGTTTTAGGAATTGTTAGTGTAAGGCGTGTAGGGATGGTTACTGTAAATAACTGGAAATAATCAAAGATGAGGAGAAACAAGTCAGTTGTGTACTCAGTGCTCACTCAAAATGTAGAATGACACATTATTATCTCCATAATAAATATCAACGAATAACAGAAATCATCATACAATAACAATATTGTAAGAACAAACTCTTTAGAATTATTATGTTTTCCGTCTCTTTATCCACATGGATACATAACCATAACAATTAATTTAAAACCTCTTGTACATCACACTTCTTATAACAATTTCATCCTTAAGCATGTTCCTTTGAAATTGCTAAATACTATCCCTTACCGAAAATGCAGGCTTATTTAGCCTGCTTTGAACCTGCGTCTGGCCTGCATTCTTAAATACATGCTAATTATTCTATTGCATGTTAAATTTTAGCCTGTATTTTGCAAAATCAGTCTTACATGTTTTAGCAGGTTAAATTTTAGCCTGCATTTTGCAAAATCAGTCTTACATGTTTTAGCAGGTTAAATTTTAGCCTGTTATTAGCATGCATTTTGCAAAACACAGTCTTACAGTTTAAGCAGGCTAAATCTCAGCCTGCAGTTTAAAATTAGCATGCGTTTTGCAAAATACAGTTTTAGCAGGTTAAATCTTTAGCATGCCAGATGAGATGCAGTTTAATCTTTAGCATGTAAATTTCCATCATAATTTGTTAAACCTGCAATCTGAAGAAATGTCCTCTGAGCAGGTTTAGAACACAAATTTAACCTGTTATTGCTTTTTACATGTAGCCTGCAGGTTATTTTTCACATGCACGTTTAATGTTATATATCAGGGGTGATTCGAGAGTTTAAACAAAAATAGGTTCATAGAAAGCCGAGCAAGCGAGGTTTCGAGCGCTTGGGGAGGCATATCCCAAGACAAAAATCCAATTGAAATCAATTGAACACCAATTTAATTTTCATTTTTTTCAATTGGTTTTAATTGGTCTCAATGGGACTTTAATAGGACTTCAGTTGGTTTCAATTGGTCCAGATTGGCCCTATTGGACCAATTGGCCTAGGCCTCATTAGACTTTAATGGGAACTCAATTGGTTTCAATTGGACCAATTGGCCCTATTTTGGACTTCAATTGGTCCAATTCAGTTTCAATTTCAGTTTATTTTCATATTTCACATGTTTATTTCATTACATTTGGCATGTTACATTTTTTGTAATCATTTTTTTGGGGGGATGCATTTATACAAACGAACATAATAATACATAAGACTAAGTTAAATAAAGGAAGAAATATGATGGAGCCTAAAGAGAGAGCAATGCTTTTAGGTCATAGTTATAACATTGATATAGTCTTGTGTTTATTAAATATTGTAGTTGGATTAAATTGCAACTTATATGAAGAAAAGATATATTTGAAACCAATTGAAAACCTTACAGTCTATGGGGCTGATTGGTCCAATTGAAGTCCCATTTAAGTCTTAATGGGGCCAATTGGTCCAATTGAAACCATTTGAAATATCTAATGGGGCCGATTGGTCCAATTGAAACCAATTGAAATCCCGATTAGAGTCAAATGGGGCCAATTGGTCCAATTGAAACCAATAAGACCAATAGATCTACCAATAGGAACAATATAGGACCAATATAAACCAATAAGACTAATTGAACCCAATGGGACCAATAAAAACCAATTGAAACTTCATTTATGTTAGCCTGCCTTTTCGATTAGCATGCTAAAATTAACCTGCAATACGTATCTCATGAATATTCATTATTACTTTAGAGGTCACAGAAAAATACATTTATCATGATTAATTGTTAAGCAACTTATGACAATTAATGCACATATCAATTTAGTGATTGTATTTTTCTTTGGAAATTATTGACCAATAGATTATATGTCTGATCACACTTACATTCACGTTTTAGCAATAGATATATTGATTATACGATTATACTAACCAATTAGAAATAGCATGTATGTTTTCTATATATACGTGTATGAACCTGTACTTTCACAAAAGTCAATCTTGTATTAACTTCAAATGATCTTTGTGATGGAGTTAGTCTAATGCAATTGAGATTAGAATATTCCTATTGGTGGACACTTGCAAATATTGATTATGATGTATCAATTTATCCCTCGTTCCTCTACCCGAGTCGATATACCAATAGAAGTCTTGTACTGATAATGATATGGCAATCAAATATCTTCATTTTTGTTAACCTGCATTTTAGATTAGCATGCTAAAATTAACCTGCATAACTTACATATTTCAGCGTTTTTGCAGGCTAACAAAGCAGGTTAATTTTGCATACTAAAAAAGGAGGGCAATTTTGCAGGCTAATTGAGCAGGTTAAAAAGATTTTGCAGGCTAAAATAAGCCTGCTTTTAAAATGTACAGGCTAAATTAAGCCTGCCTAATTTGCATATTTCGGCGTTTTTGCAGGTCAGTGCTTGCTAAGGAATTAGCCTGCTTTTTAGCAGCTATGCAGGCTTGATGCAGGCTATAAGCAGGCCTGCCTTTGAATGTATTCTATACGCTAACAAATTACAATATACATTATATACAAACCCGAGCACTAACCCGGTTCATGTTTATATTTAAGATACCATGTTCATATAAACTATGACTTTTCCTTTAACTATCCTTATGCTCTCATGAACATACTACTCATAAAGAAGTCATACTAATATTATCAAACAGTATCCAAGTAAACTCCCTTAAATAATCAAGGATTATTTAATACAAGTTCTATTATACCATCCAGTAAAACCTATATGAAACAACATGAACCTTAAAATGTAGTTCAACAAACTACTAAACTGAATCTCAAAACTAGTAAGACACTTTTAATCATCACATCAAAATGACTATACTCTAATAACAAACTATAACTACTAAATACTATGGATGGAATACCAGTAAAATGTATTACTTTAGCATGAATATATAACATATACAATATACATGTATACATACTAATATCAAAATACATAGATAGAAATGATATTGTCTTACCTGGAAATAATCAAAGACGAGGAGAAACAAGTCAGTTGGTGTACTCAGTGCTCACTCAAAATGTAGAATGACACATGTTGTACACTATGCATGCTGACCGATCCCTGCTCTAGGCTTTTCTCCAAGTTCACCATTTATGCTGGTAGGGTAATGGTTACTAAACTGGGGGGATTAATCCTTAGCCTGTACTTCTGAGGGTAGAGTTTCTTTGTGCTGTGGTGAAGTATGACGTCATCAAAAATCTATTTTTAGAATTTCTCAATTTTTTCTTCATATTCCGAAAGAACATCAAAAATAATGTCCAACTGTCGAAAACTAATTGAATATGTTAAGTATTTGGTGAGATATGACCATCTGAATGAATATATGTCCTATGGGAAATCAGTGTTATATGCTCTGGCTCCTAACCATTAGGAGCCAGAGCATATTGTTATGATATACATGTATGTACCCTACGGGATTGAATGACTTAATAAAGTCCACGCATGCGCGGGTCTTATATATCTGAACTACGTCTCAATACATGGTGGCAGCGGCGGAGCCTTAGAATTTGACATTTTCACAGGATAGCTTAAATCCTACGAGAAAAAGGACAGTGCTAAATTAATAGCGCAAGTTTCAAGCTGAGGTGAATATATGTGTGAACAAATTTTGAGGTCTTGAATAAGTGAATCCAGCCGTCAGAAAATATGCCTACAACAGGCGAACATGAGACAGCCGCTCAGCAGCAGCCCGATGGCAATGTCGAGCAGAACGGGACGGGTGACCAGCCGCCTACGCAGCTAGCGACGGGTCGCACTCAGCAGAGAGTGTCAGCACCGCCTCTCGTGAGCGGGATACGACCACCACCCCAATTGACTATAAATCGCGGAGTGATTGAGGGGTGGAAAACATGGCGTCAGATGTGGACGAACTACAGCGTGGTAGCACATCTGGATCGCCAAGCATCAGTGTACCAGACGGCATTGTTTTTGCATACAATCGGCCCGTTGGGACTAGAAATATACAACAGTTTTGTTTTCGCCAATGCCAATGGGGAAACTAGCAACCTGGATGAGATAATAGAGGCATTTGAACGGTACGCTGTCGGTGAGAAGAATGAAACCTACGAGAGATACCTCTTCAATAAACGGCAACAAGAACCAGGTGAGAGTTTTGAGTCATTTCTTGCCAATCTCAGATCTCTCGCCAAATCATGTAATTTCTGTAAATGCATGACAGACAGCCTCCTCAGGGACAAGATAGTGCTGGGCACCAATGATGCTCAAACGAGAAAGCGTCTACTACAAGAAAGGAAGCTGAGTCTCGGTGGCTGCGTCGACATCTGCAAAAGCGCAGAGACAGCTGAATCGCACCTCAAAGCATTCAGTGAGACCGGGAGCAGCAGATCAGCTGCTCACATCCACAAAATCCGGCCAAGCTTTAAGAAAGGAAAGCAGAGTGGTTGACCAAAAAGAGAGTACAGCAAGCGCAGCACTGACAAAGCAGCAAAATCTCAATGCAAGTACTGTGGCAGGGAGCACCCGAGGGACAAAAACAAATGTCCAGCCTACGGACAAACCTGCAAGGCATGTGGAAAGCAAAACCACTTCGCCAATGTGTGCATGCTGAGCAAACGAATGCACAAAGTGAATGATCAAACCGACAGTGACTCGAGCACCGAGTACATAGACAATGTCACAATCACCATCAACACCGTAAAGCCTAGGGATGAGGTGTATGCCTGGATGATCATAAATGAAAAAGCAGTAGACTTCCAGGTGGATAGCGGGGCTAGTGCCAACATCCTGCCATTGAGACACCTGGAAGGGGCTGACTATGTCCTGAAACCTAGTAAGAAAAAGCTCATGATGTGGAACGAAATCACAATGGCCATCGAAGGCGTCAGCAGGGTCAAGATGCTTAACCCCAAGACGAAGCAGAAATATTCGGTGGAATTCATAGTGGTGGACAAGGACTTCACACCGTTGTTGGGAAGCACAGTAAGCCAGCATTTGAAGCTCATCACGGTCAATAATGAGAACTTCATAAGAGTTCATGCAGCTTCCAGCCAGAAAGACAAGGCATGCAAGCCTGAAGAACGCTATGCAGAAGTCTTTGATGGGGAGCTGGGGGAGATGCCTGGAGAGGCCAACCTGCAAGTGGATAAAGAGGTGCAGCCCACCATCTTACCTCCAAGGAGACTACCCCATGCAATCAAACAAAAGGTGAACGCAGAGTTGGATCGCATGGTTGACCGTGAAGTGATCACGAAGGTGACAAAAACGACGAGTTGGGTCAGCCAACTAGTGGTGGCTGAGAAAAAGAATGGTGACCTTAGGATATGCATTGATCCACGGCCACTGAACAAGGCACTCAAACGTGAGCACTACCCTCTACCTATAGTTGAGGATATCTTGCCAGATCTCAACCAAGCAAAGATCTTCAGCAAGCTTGATATGAGTTCTGCATTCTGGCAAGTGAAACTTGATGAGCCCTCAAGCCACCTGACGACATTCAACACGCCCTTTGGCCGCTACCGATGGCGCCGCTTACCATTCGGTACAAGTGCCTCATCAGAAATCTTCCAGCAAAGATTGCATCAAGCACTTGAAGGACTGCCAGGGGTGATTTGCGTAGCAGACGATATCCTTGTGTATGGGAAAGGGACAACAATGGAAGAAGCGATCATCGACCACGACTCGAAGCTTGAGCAATTGTTCCAGCGATGTGTTGAACAACACATCAAGCTCAACAAGGAGAAGTCCGTGTTCAGAGCAACTGAGATTCCTTTCCTAGGACATGTCGTCACAAGTGCAGGACTACAGCCTGATCCAAAGAAGGTTGCTGACGTCCTCAAAATGCCAAATCCCTCTGACGTACAAGGCGTGCAGAGGTTAGTGGGAATTGTGAACTACCTAAGCAGATTCTTGCCCAGTCTGTCCGATACGCTAGAACCCATCAGACAGCTGACACGCCCAGACTGGTCTACAGAATGGTCTACAGAGCAAGACAACGCAATGTCAAAGATCAAAAGAATGGTTTCAGAAGCACCACTCTTGGCCTACTACAACCCTCAGGAAGAGCTAACCATCCAATGCGAAGCAAGCAACAAGGGTTTGGGAGCAGCACTCCTGCAAAATGGACGCCCCATAGCGTATGCCAGTAGATCCTTGACCGACACAGAATCGCGGTACGCCTCAATTGAGAAGGAAATGCTAGCTGTAGTGTTTTCAATGGAGCGTTTTCACCAATACACGTTTGGTCGATTTACTAGTGTTGTGAGCGACCACAAGCCACTTGAAATGATCATAAAGAAGCCGCTAGTGAAGGCTCCGAAACGCCTTCAGGGGATGCTCCTCCGTCTTCAAAAATATTATTTTGATATCAGCTATCAACAAGGAAAGCTCATGTATCTCGCAGATACCTTGTCGCGGGCAGTTGGTAGTGATCCAAGCGAAGTGAATTTCTTTGAGGAAGTGAATATGGTAGCACATTTACCTATCCGAGATGAGCGGCTTCAGCAAATACGTGAGCAGACCGCTGCTGATCAAGTACTTCAGAAGCTCAAGAGCGTCATAGTAAGCGGGTGGCCGAATGACCGGAACACCCTGCCTGACCAGCTCACACCATATTTCGGTTACAGAGATGAACTAGCAGTTCATGATGGTCTAATCTTCAAAGGAGAGCGTGTGATAATTCCAATAAGCCTTCGCAGGGAGATGAAGGAAAAGATTCACTCATCCCATCTGGGCATGGAAGGGTGTCTTCGACGTGCTCGCGAATCAATCTTTTGGCCTGGTATGGCTAGTGAAATCAAGCAGTTTATCGCGACATGTGATGTATGCCGATCATACGAAGTCAAGCAGCAAAAGGAGCCTCTGATGGCTCATGATCTGCCTCAAAGGCCATGGGAAAAAATAGGCACAGATCTTTTCTCATTGAAGGGAAAAGATTACATGGTAACCGTCGATTACTACAGCAACTTCTTTGAAGTTGACCGACTGGAGAACACAAGTAGCCCATTTGTGATTTGGAAGCTCCAAGCACACTTCGCGAGATATGGAAGCCCTACACAAGTTGTTAGCGACAACGGGCCCCAGTATACATCAGCCGTGTTTCGGCAGTTCGCAAGTGAATGGGATTTCGAGCATCTCTGCAGTAGTCCCGGTAACAGCAGAGCCAATGGAAAGGCAGAATCCGCAGTCAAAACAGCAAAACGCATCATCATGAAGAGTGATAAGTCGCGGTCCGATACTTACCTTGCATTGTTGGATCACCGCAATACACCTTCGCAAGGTCTGGATACGAGTCCGGCCCAACGACTTATGAATCGCCGTACACGCACGCTCTTGCCTACTTCAGCGAGTCTACTCGAGCCAAGAGTAATACGTGAACGTGAGAAGATGCAATTACGTATCGCAAAGCAAGCGTACAACTACAACAAATCTGCAAAAGATTTGACCCCACTGCAGGAAGGTGATACCGTGCGAATGCAACCTCTTGTCCAAGGGCAAAAGAACTGGGAAAGAGCAATCGTGAAGCGGCGTTTGGATGAGCGTTCCTACGTTGTCGAAACGCCCTCCGGCATCTACCGTCGCAATCGCGTACACTTGCGTCAAACACCTAAAAATCCTCCTGATGAAACAACCATGAGCAGCAACGAAACCGCGGAAATTCAACACGCAAATGACCAAAATGCAACGCCCGATGAGACTGAAGCGCGGCCTGCCCCTCAGGCAAGCCAATCAAATGACATTGAACTAGCGCCGAAAACTCGGTCAGGGCGTACGGTCAAACGTCCGAACTATCTGAAGGACTATGTTACTCGTTAATATGCATGCTCGTTGATAAATACTCATGCTCCTATACTGACATATTCGATTATCACGTTTATTTGAACGTTATACATGAAGTGATATTTTACTGATCTTTGTGTAATATGTCGATCTATTATTGCTATATGGATCTGAATTTACCAGTAAGAAGTTCACTACATTTTTATAGATATGTTCAACTGCAAAGCAAAGGACCTACACTAAGTCGTGTATATGCTTTTTTCCATACAGGATGAGATGGGAACAAACTTGTAAATATAATAGAGTTAGTTATTAGAGTTAGAAAGTACAAATTAAGACATTACATTGATGTTCCAAAGCTGTACTCATCATTTATTATGGTAAAATACAAGTTCATAGTAATCATAGCAGATGAAAGTGAAATGATATTGATTCATAATTAAGCAGAATTAAGCAGAATTAAGCAGGATACGAGTAACGAGGCGACAATTTGTTAATTGTCTGTTACATGTTTAGACATTGAAATTAGATCAATAAGTTCAAATTACCGTAACATTTGTCACAAGACACATAACAAGTGTTTTATACAAACAATGTGGAAAGTTATTATTATTGCTTAGGAAAACAGTAGTAACTGATTATACTTGAGTGTAATTTTGAGTTGAATAAGTGCACGTATCTACTCAAAGTTGTATCAGACAGTACAAATAATTGGATAACAGTATTATACAAGGTTAGCAAATGATCAACCTGACCTCACATTCCAAAATCGTATGAAATTAATAGGTTTAATAACAATAACAAATATTTGAGTTTTGTTTAAAGAAAATCATTTAAGAGTTTTTCTAAGATTTTCATATTAGAAAGGAAAGTTTTTTATCTAGCGAAAGGCTATAAGTGTACATTCAATAGTTAACATTTAAATTTGAAAAAAAAGGGGATGTTATGATATACATGTATGTACCATACGGGATTGAATGACTTAATAAAGTCCACGCATGCGCGGGTCTTACATATCTGAACTACGTCTCAATACACATATAACACTGAGTTCCTATGGGGAGTAATTCAGATGGTCATATCTCAGCCAATACTTAACATATTCATTTGGTTTTCGTGATTTGGACATTATTTTTGATGTTCTTTCGGAATATGAAGAAAAAATTGAGAAATTCTAAAAATAGATTTTTATGACGTCACAGCTTCGGTACTACTCACATAAACTTACTAAACAATACAAAGTTAGGAAAAAAGGGGGTGGGCATTTACTAACTAAAGTGGAGTGGACATGTATTAGTGAGTCATCAAAGAGTATATCTCTATAGGGGTATAACACAGCACAGAGTATATCTCTATAGGGGTATAACATAAGAAGGACGTTTGTGAATCTTGATGCAGAATGCTGTTTTTTCTATGGGTCTTATTAGACCCATTTCAGAATGTGGTAAGGCAACATGATTGCCATATAAACTATATAGGTGAGCAGAGGAAGTTGGAGAGCTAGAGCAGAGGAAGTTGGAGAGCTAGTGCAGAGGCGGGCATCAAAAATGATTCCAGGATTTAGAAATTTGTCTTATCGCGAACGTCTCACTGAACTCAAAGTTAAACTCAAGGTGATATGATTGATGTTTTAAAGTATTTAACAGGAGTATACAGTATATATGAAACACAACATTATCTTTTTTATTTGACACAGAGGTTAAGAGGTCACAAAATGTAAGTAGACAAACAGAACTTTCGGCTCGATATGAGAAAGCATTTTTTTTAGTAACAGACTTGTGGATTTGTAGATTTGTGACTATGTTATTTCGATCAGCAACTTCTCGAAACTGTTTTAAGAATTTGGGTTACGGGTACATCCATCTGCCTCCTTAAGTTTGAAGATTCTTGCAAATGGTGCAGCTCCATGCACACTATTATAAGGTGCAAGTAAAAAGTCTTGTCTGGTTTAGCTCTGGCCTTCCATCAGTCTTTGACGGAAGGCTATTGGAGAGGAGGCATTGGTTACGCTGGATGGGAGAGCATTCCATGCCCTAACAGTCCTTGGGAAGAAGGACTTTTTGAGGAGTTCAGTCCTGCAGTTGGGCATCTGGAAACCATCTGCATGTATTGCTTGAGTTCGTCTTGGACCAGCAAGTGAGGTGATATACACTTCCACTGGGAATTCAACACGGTTGTTGTGTAGCTTGTACATGAGAACCAGTCTAGAGTCCCCAGGTCTAGAGTCATCTCTACGCTTTTGGAGTGACCGATGGCCAGCCGAGGGTCTGCAGCATGACTGTCACGCTAGAAGTTTTGTGATATCTGTTTAGCACAAATCTGGCTGCCCGCCTTTAGACCTCTTCGATTTGGTGGATTGATCTAAGACCATACAGCTGTATCCGATGAGAGGTCGTACTAGTACTTTATAGGCGGTAGCTTTCAGTTTCGGTGAGTTGATATGGAGGTTTCTGCGAAGGAAGGCATGAGTGTTGTTTGCATTAATTGCTACAGATGAGCACTACATGCTGGTTCCATTTCAAGTCAGTCGTAATTAATGGTGACACCAAAAGGAATTTGGTTGTAGTGGTCACTTAAGTTTAAGGGGTACATTGTTCAAGGTGCACCTTTTTAATTCATAAATAATATTCTGCAGTTGTGGGTCGGTCAAAGGAGGTGCACACCGTCTTATTTTTTGTTTGTTCGATCTTATGTTTGATCCTATGTTTGACCTCTTGTATGTATGTTTGATCTCACTCTTATCTTATTTTTATTATTATATATGCATGATTTATTGAATAAAGAACAGATGTATAAGTTGTGTGTTTATTATAAGTTTTGGTAAATAATTGATTAGTCAGAATATGGTGCGCTTAGAGACACCAGTATTACGCGTCTTATAAATATTGTGTATTATCTATACTATTAATACGCAAAAACGCCGCGGGGGGTCCAAAACGGTTCCTCAAAAACGTCTTTCCCCGACCGCGCTTGCCTCCGCCGTGGCGCGGGGACGGCGGCACAATTCCAAGAGGCCTGTCTCCCGTAACCCGCGTGCCACCTCGACCCCGCGATCGACGTCCATGACGTTAAACGCGGTTTTGGGGTGCCGGGGAGGACGGGCGGACGAGAGCACGGCGGGCGTGGTGGATTGCAAGGAGGCGACGAACCCGCGAGAGCGAGTCGGCAAGGCGTGCACCCGCCCTCTGTCTAATTATCAAAGAGAGACGAAGAGACACACGATGGACGAGAATTCACTCGCATCAACGGGCGTAGCAAATCTTATTGCGACGGGTGCAGCGTTTCGCGAGTAAGGCATCTTACAATAAGATATTCTTTGTAGACCAGGCGCCCGTATAGTGTACGTGTATTACACGCTCAGGTCACACGCACACAGTAGATTCGAGTCGATGCGATTGCTACTACAGGCGCAAACCATGGACCTATTTTCGCGTAAAATCTTTACTCTGAAAATAATTATACAAATTCTGTGATCTATGACAACATAATCATAGTCCAAGCTTCTGTTTTATTGGTCTTTTCATGAAAACTACATCGAAATCACAACAATAATAGCGCAAATAGATCTGTGACAGTACGCCTTGAGCCCACACGTACACACGTGTGGTGTATTGCCACTGCACTGCAGTTGAGCGCTGCTGTCGATCGCCGGTGCAGGTGCTGTCGGAGCTGTGCATGGAGTAGCGGTGACCGGAGTAGCTAGGCCTGTACACATGGTACATGGTGTGAGGAGAGTAAACACACTCTGAAATTGCTATTATTGCCCCGATTTCGTGAATAGAGGTATGAAACCTGAGCTTAGATTGTGATTATTCTAGCCATTCGTAGTTGTATACTGAATTTCGATAATCATTTTTCAAAGTAACGTTTTCACAAGAAAATCGGACGGTCGTCATGGTCGTTTAAAAACATGATAATACTTTTACTATGAAACAGTTCTTGCATAAAATCAATGCATTAAAACGTTTTTCAAAGTATGGGGGGGGGGTCAGGTAGCTCAAAGCGAGTTGAGTTCTAGCCTTTAGTCAAGGCACTCGTGCTGTATTTCCCTAAACGCGCCTGAATACATAGACTAATCGCGCGACGACTGTGATCTGTGGGACGAGGTGCGTCAGCATCTCGGCCTTTACTAACCTGAGTGGTTGTTGTAGTTTATTTCTTTTGTTTTGTATTATATTTCCGCTCCCGAATCAGGAGATAATTAGATGCAAAGCATCTTACCCAGAAAGCCGGCCAAACCGCCCCTTCCAATCCGACGCACCAATCAGAGTAGACGATTCGAGAAAACTTCATGCATATTCATTATCAACATATATAATCATAAATACATTTTTGAGCGGTTACAGAACATGGCGAGCGACGAAGGAGATCTCTTATCAAAGAGCCTTGAATATGCGGTCGAAAGGTTGAAATTATCATCTTTTAAGGAGTTACAATCAAAAACTATAAAATCAGCAGTGAAAGGGGAAGATGTAGATCTATTTGTTAATCTTCCAACGGATTATGGCAAATCTGCGATTTTTCAAGCCATTTCACTGTGCAAGGACTTCTTTGTGCGGACGACCACAGTCGCTGCCAGCACACCATCCCCATCGGCGTCTACTCCCGAAGCTGCCCAGAGTTCGGGGGCCTACTCACACCGCACTGCACTGTCCATTGAAGTTATCGTTTCACCTCTTATTTCTTTAATGAAAGAATGTGAACCAAACTTGTCACACACAATAAAATGATATCTTCAGTTAAGTTCAGTATAAGAAATAGCTAGGAAAACTCTTGCACAGGAACCATGCAGAATGTACTGCATAGTAGATATCTACCCTTTTTTGCACATCTATTACATTATAGACCTAAGCAGAATTACCAGAATTTGATGTCCTTTTCATTATTTTAATTCACTTGCATGCAGCTAGCTCAGCTAGCCCTGCAAATTCAAAGCTCCATGAACGCATCGTTTTCACACGTACACAGATATTCACGTGTTGTACAATAACAATTCCGACCAGCTGATCGTGCGAACCACTAGAGTCTATGCGTAGGTTAAAATGAAAAACAAGGGAACAAAATTTTACTATGAATCTACTAAAGTAGCAAAATAATAAATACCCTAGTCAATAAGTAGAATATTGTTTTTGATAAATTCATATTTTATTCGAAATTGAACTAGATATTATTTTATTTTTTTAGTACATTTGAATACCGATTCCCCCACAATTTCATGGACGAAGCCATTTTAAACACCGCGCGGTTAAAACAATTAGGATTGGCCACGATCATCGCTAGCTGCTGTATATGTAAGACCCTCATGCATATGCACATAATGATGAGCTCCGCAATTTAGCAAAGGCCAAGCCGCTGAAGCGGCTCGGTCCAGCGATCACTGCTGTAAAGCCACACTGCGTTAGTCTATTTTCAGACCCTGCTCGGCAGACAAGCAGCGCGCGAGGCCTTGTCCAAAGGCTAGTTGAGTTCAGGCTTGGTGTCCACGGGTTCAAAGGGCTGAACCGAACCCCCAAAGGCTCAGGGGTTTTAGGCATTTAATTACGGTCAGATGAGCATATTTTTAATAACTTATTTGTGACACTGGCAGGTCGATCACTAATTGGCGTAGGGTCCATAGTAGAGTTGCGTACCAACTATGCTGAGAATACGCTGGCCTACGTTATACTACAGTGTATACCCTGAGGGACGCAAAGGGGTACGCAAGATGGACGCAAACAATACGCTGGCCTACGTTATACTATACCCTGAGGGACGCAAAGGGGTACGCAAGATGGACGCAAACAATTTAATATGTTTTAAACAATTCACGTACTTTCGGCGTAGAAACTTGACGCAGAAAGTACGCCTTTTTTACGTAACACTACGCTACCAAACTAAACAAACTATCCTTAAATGAATTAATGAAAAATTAGCCCAAGAAAAAAGAGCCCCCCGAAAGGCAAAAAAATGAACCCCCAAAAATTTCCCAAAAATTTGATATAGATCGAGCCCCCGAAAAAAAAAAAATTGTGCACTGGATTCTACGCTCACAGTCACACGCACAGTCGAGTCAATTTGTGCACTGCATGCAGCTGGCTAATACATATTGGCACAAATCGTCCGATTTTTCGCGTAAAATCTTTACTTTAAAATTACATTATACAAATTTTGTGAACAATGCCAACAAAATCATAATCCAAGCTTCTGCTTTTTTACTCTTTTCATGAAAACTACATTGAAATCACAACAATAATAATGCAAATAAATCGTACTTATCGAAATCCTACCTGACATAGTTTTTGTTACGGTGCGCCATTCATGGTCAAACAGCATATAATATAAAAATTCTCTACATAAAAATAATCTAATTTTATTTTAGATAGCACATAGGCCTCTATCTATTTAACCCCCCACCCCCGGCCCTCCCCTAGAATCCCGTGGATTTTCCACGGGTCCTCCTAGTTATTATTATTATTAGTTATGATTGGTCAAATCCTTTTCCTGAGAGACTCTGATGACCTCACATTTCTGGATGATGAGTTCTATCATCCAGTCTGTCGCCCATTTGCTGATTTGTTGAGATCGATCAACTGGGGTAGCCTCGCTATTCATAAGGACTGTTATTCATAACGTGGAACTTCCCATAAAACGGAAAGGTCGTCATTATTCATAGACCATTATTCATATGTACCGCTATTCATAATGTGAGATGATTCGAGGGTCACTATTCATAATTCACATTGACTGACAGACCTTCCAACATTTGACTTTCAAAATTCCTACACCTGTATTACTGTGCACGGCTCAGCAAAATTTGTGGCACATTGCGCGATGTCTGGCTAATTATCAAGAAATACATTTATGCATCATGCAGCTACCCAACACACATCTTGATGTTGGGCACATTTACATTTTGTTTTGGTTTTTGCCAGGGATGGGGGTCCCGCCTTCCTTTTTTTTAAAATGTAAAATTGTGGTTTCCATCTTTGTTTTTTACTTCTTCTTTTTTTACCAGGGGTGGGGGCCCGTGCCCTCATGCCCCCACCCTGGATCTGCAACTGGCAGTCAAACTCATCCTAATCTCAATAGACTTTCAGTGCCCTTGGCTTTCCACAGGTGCCAATAGTAGCCTACTAAAGTCTAAATATTTGCCATTTCAACTCCCATAGCCATATCAATACATGTACATGATAGAGGCCTAGAGAGGGAAATAGAAATCCCATTCATGCCCAAGCTCCCTACTTACTTAGATTACCTACTATATGTACAACCCTTCGGACTGCACACTTACACATGTAGGCCTATTACCGAAAAAGTAAAAGTGAAGTGTGAAAAAAGTATTGCTTCTTTTTATACTTTAGTTTTGCTAAGGAATGTAATTTGTTCATACAAAAAAACTTTAAAAAACCTCTGATCAGGGAGTAGTCACTTCCTCCACCTTTAACCCTCGTCCCTCGCATTTTGTTCCCCCCCCCCCCCAGTCATGCAAAATTGGCGCCTCTGACTGAGTCACTGTTAGCCCCTCTCGTTCACTATGCTCCCTCATCCCTCACATTTTGTTCCCCCCCCCCCCCCGGTCATGCAAAAAAATTGGCGCCTCTGACAGAGTCACTGAGTATATCTATAGTATAGTAAAGGCATTGACCGAGAGAAGCGAGGGGGCGTGGAGCTTTTTTTTCAAGGTGAAATTGTGTGATCTTGTGCATACTTTATAGAGTATTTTATTATACGGTATATATAAAGGCAATATGCATGGGCTTAGGCAGGGCTGTCAACTTTGGGGAACTGCTACGAGAGAGATCGTATGCAATTTTGTTTTGGCCGTACAGGGAAGGGGGGGGGGTTTAAAGAAAGAAAACAAAAAAAAGGGGTCACTATCCCCCTCTCCCCCCCTGTTGAGCAAAAAAAATCCATACAATACGAGTACGCTGGTTAATTTTACACGTTTGGCTGGATCGAGGTTTTTTTTATAAACCGGGAGATTGCTGGAGATTGCGAGAGAGCGGGAGGAAGGGCGTGGTGGCGGGAGTCTCCCGCTACGAGCTGGTGGGATGGCGGGAGAATGAGCGTAGTGGCATGAGACTCCCTCCAAATGCGGGAGGGTTGACAGCCCTGGACAAGGTGTAGAGCGAGGTGCCGAGGGCCACGCGCTCACTCACTGAGCTGATCGAGATGTGACAAAGCCATGCAGAGCTCAGGCCACACATATAGCTGCATTACTATCCTGGCTGTGTATTAAAAGCTGTTCTATTGATTCTCAACATTTCAAACACCACTGTACAAAACTCAACTGATTTTCTAAAAATCGGTACTTTAGTGACAATTGATGACACCTAAATAGCAGTAAAATACATCTTTTTTAACTTACCGATGTTAGAAAGAATAATTAAAAAAATTCAAATCGTGAGTCTACTGTCAAACTTACCGATCAGCCACATCGTATTCATTGAGTGTATTGTGTGTATTGACTATTCATGTAAGCAATTGCTGCTTTTTAGCACGTAGTAAACCGACCGGCGTGAAGTTAGTTACTTTTTCCTTATTGGATATTCAAAATGTGAAGTTAGTTACTTATTCGATATTGGATATTCAATGTGAAGTTAGTTACTTATTCGATATTCGACATTCATTGTGAAGTTAGTTACTTTTTCCTTATTGGATATTCAAAACATGAATTTAGTTATTTATTCGATATTCAAAATAAGAATGCCGTTTATTACAGGAGTTATTGGCCTACTATAAGGTCAAGAGGGATGAGGGCAACCCAGAATCAGTCAGCTGGCCGTCAAAAGGTGCGCCATATGAACCAGAGTCCAAGGACAAGTATATTCAATTTTTGGTATATTCAAAGACTCATGGCAAGAGCCTGACGGCCTGGGCCGGGCAGCCACTGGTCCCTCAGGGTCGAAGAGGATGTGGACAACCCAGAAACAGTCAGCTTGCCCCGGCCCAGGCCGTCAAAAGGTGCACCATGAACCAATATCCAAGGACAAGTATATTCAATTTTTGGTATATTCAAAGACTCATGGCAAGAGCCTGACGGCCTGGGCCGGGCAACCACTGGTCCCTCAAGGTCAAGGACGATGTGGGCAACCCAGAAACAGTCAGCTTGCCCCGGCCCAGGCCGTCAAAAGGTGCGCCATGAACCAATATCCAAGGACAAGTAATATTCATTTTTTTTTGAATATTTTATTTCATCAATCAAAGTCGCATGACAAGAGCCTGACGGCCTGGGCCGGGCAGCCACTGGTCCCTCAAGGTCAAGGAGGATGTGGGCAACCCAGAAACAGTCAGCTTGCCCCGGCCCAGGCCGTCAAAAGGTGCGCCATGAACCAATATCCAAGGACAAGTAATATTCAATTTTTGGAATATTTTATTTCATCAATCAAAGTCTCATGACAAGAGCCTGACGGCCTGGGCCGGGCAGCCACTGGTCCCTCAAGGTCAAGGAGGATGTGGGCAACCCAGAAACAGTCAGCTTGCCCCGGCCCAGGCCGTCAAAAGGTGCGCCATGAACCAATATCCAAGGACAAGTAATATTCAATTTTTGGAATATTTTATTTCATCAATCAAAGTCTCATGACAAGAGCCTGACGGCCTGGGCCGGGCAGCCACTGGTCCCTCAGGGTCAAGGAGGATGTGGACAACCCAGAAACAGTCAGCTTGCCCTGGCCCAGGCCGTCAAAAGGTGCACCATAAACCAATATCCAAAGACAAGTAATATTCATTTTTTGGAATATTTTATTTCATCAATCAAAGTCTCATGACAAGAGCCTGACGGCCTGGGCCGGGCAGCCACTGGTCCCTCAAGGTCAAGAAGGATGTGGGCAACCCAGAAACAGTCAGCTTGCCCCGGCCCAGGCCGTCAAAAGGTGCGCCATGAACCAATATCCAAGGACAAGTAATATTCAATTTTTGGAATATTTTATTCATCAATCAAAGTCTCATGACAAGAGCCTGACGGCCTGGGCCGGGCAGCCACTGGTCCCTCAAGGTCAAGGAGGTTGTGGGCAACCCAGAAACAGTCAGCTTGCCCCGGCCCAGGCCGTCAAAAGGTGCACCATGAACCAATATCCAAGGACAAGTAATATTCAATTTTTGGAATATTTTTTAATCAATCAAAGTCTCATGACAAGAGCCTGACGGCCTGGGCCGGGCAGCCACTGGTCCCTCAGGGTCAAGGAGGATGTGGGCAACGCAGAAACAGTAAGTTTGCCCCGGCCCAGGCCGTCAAAAGGTGCGCCATGAACCAATATCCAAGGACAAGTAATATTCAATTTTTGGAATATTTTATTCATCAATCAAAGTCTCATGACCAGAGCCTGACGGCCTGGGCCGGGCAGCCACTGGTCCCTCAAGGTCAAGGAGGATGTGGGCAACCCAGAAACAGTCAGCTTGCCCCGGCCCAGGCCGTCAAAAGGTGCGCAATGAACCAATATCCAAGGACAGTTAATATTCAATTTTTTTGGAATATTTTATTTCATCAATCAAAGTCTCATGACAAGAGCCTGACGGCCTGGGCCGGGCAGCCACTGGTCCCTCAGGGTCGAAGAGGATGTGGACAACCCAGAAACAGTCAGCTTGCCCCGGCCCAGGCCGTCAAAAGGTGCGCAATGAACCAATATCCAAGGACAGTTAATATTCAATTTTTTTGGAATATTTTATTTCATCAATCAAAGTCTCATGACAAGAGCCTGACGGCCTGGGCCGGGCAGCCACTGGTCCCTCAGGGTCGAAGAGGATGTGGACAACCCAGAAACAGTCAGCTTGCCCCGGCCCAGGCCGTCAAAAGGTGCACCATGAACCAATATCCAAGGACAAGTAATATTCAATTTTTGGAATATTTTATTTCATCAATCAAAGTCTCATGACAAGAGCCTGACGGCCTGGGCCGGGCAGCCACTGGTCCCTCAAGGTCAAGGAGGATGTGGGCAACCCAGAAACAGTCAGCTTGCCCCGGCCCAGGCCGTCAAAAGGTGCGCCATGAACCAATATCCAAGGACAAGTAATATTCAATTTTTGGAATATTTTATTCATCAATCAAAGTCTCATGACCAGAGCCTGACGGCCTGGGCCGAGCAGCCACTGGTCCCTCAAGGTCAAGGACGATGTGGGCAACCCAGAAACAGTCAGCTTGCCCCGGCCCAGGCCGTCAAAAGGTGCGCCATGAACCAATATCCAAGGACAGTTAATATTCATTTTTTTTGTAATATTTTATTTCATCAATCAAAGTCTCATGACAAGAGCCTGACGGCCTGGGCCGGGCAGCCACTGGTCCCTCAGGGTCAAAGAGGATGTGGACAACCCAGAAACAGTCAGCTTGCCCCGGCCCAGGCCGTCAAAAGGTGCGCCATGAACCAATATCCAAGGACAGTTAATATTCATTTTTTTTGTAATATTTTATTTCATCAATCAAAGTCTCATGACAAGAGCCTGACGGCCTGGGCCGGGCAGCCACTGGTCCCTCAGGGTCAAGGAGGATGTGGACAACCCAGAAACAGTCAGCTTGCCCCGGCCCAGGCCGTCAAAAGGTGCGCCATGAACCAATATCCAAGGACAAGTAATATTCAATTTTTGGAATATTTTATTTCATCAATCAAAGTCTCATGACAAGAGCCTGACGGCCTGGGCCGGGCAGCCACTGGTCCCTCAAGGTCAAGGAGGATGTGGGCAACGCAGAAACAGTCAGCTTGCCCCGGCCCAGGCCGTCAAAAGGTGCGCCATGAACCAATATCCAAGGACAGTTAATATTCATTTTTTTTGTAATATTTTATTTCATCAATCAAAGTCTCATGACAAGAGCCTGACGGCCTGGGCCGGGAAGCCACTGGTCCCTCAGGGTCAAGGAGGATGTGGACAACCCAGAAAGAGTCAGCTTGCCCCGGCCCAGGCCGTCAAAAGGTGCGCCATGAACCAATATCCAAGGACAAGTAATATTAATTTTTTTTTGAATATTTTATTTCATCAATCAAAGTCTCATGACAAGAGCCTGACGGCCTGGGCCGGGCAGCCACTGGTCCCTCAGGGTCAAGGAGGATGTGGACAACCCAGAAACAGTCAGCTTGCCCCGGCCCAGGCCGTCAAAAGGTGCGCCATGAACCAATATCTAAGGACAAGTAATATTCAATTTTTTTGGAATATTTTATTTCATCAATCAAAGTCTCATGACAAGAGCCTGACGGCCTGGGCCGGGCAGCCACTGGTCCCTCAGGGTCAAGGAGGATGTGGACAACCCAGAAACAGTCAGCTTGCCCTGGCCCAGGCCGTCAAAAGGTGCACCATAAACCAATATCCAAGGACAAGTAATATTCATTTTTTGGAATATTTTATTTCATCAATCAAAGTCTCATGACAAGAGCCTGACGGCCTGGGCCGGGCAGCCACTGGTCCCTCAAGGTCAAGAAGGATGTGGGCAACCCAGAAACAGTCAGCTTGCCCCGGCCCAGGCCGTCAAAAGGTGCGCCATGAACCAATATCCAAGGACAAGTAATATTCAATTTTTGGAATATTTTATTTCATCAATCAAAGTCTCATGACCAGAGCCTGACGGCCTGGGCCGGGCAGCCACTGGTCCCTCAAGGTCAAGGAGGATGTGGGCAACGCAGAAACAGTCAGCTTGCCCCGGCCCAGGCCGTCAAAAGGTGCGCCATGAACCAATATCCAAGGACAGTTAATATTCATTTTTTTTGTAATATTTTATTTCATCAATCAAAGTCTCATGACAAGAGCCTGACGGCCTGGGCCGGGCAGCCACTGGTCCCTCAGGGTCAAGGAGGATGTGGACAACCCAGAAAGAGTCAGCTTGCCCCGGCCCAGGCCGTCAAAAGGTGCGCCATGAACCAATATCCAAGGACAAGTAATATTAAATTTTTTTTGAATATTTTATTTCATCAATCAAAGTCTCATGACAAGAGCCTGACGGCCTGGGCCGGGCAGCCACTGGTCCCTCAGGGTCAAGGAGGATGTGGACAACCCAGAAACAGTCAGTTTGCCCCGGCCCAGGCCGTCAAAAGGTGCGCCATGAACCAATATCCAAGGACAGTTAATATTCAATTTTTTTGGAATATTTTATTTCATCAATCAAAGTCTCATGACAAGAGCCTGACGGCCTGGGCCGGGCAGCCACTGGTCCCTCAGGGTCAAGGAGGATGTGGACAACCCAGAAACAGTCAGCTTGCCCTGGCCCAGGCCGTCAAAAGGTGCACCATAAACCAATATCCAAGGACAAGTAATATTCATTTTTTGGAATATTTTATTTCATCAATCAAAGTCTCATGACCAGAGCCTGACGGCCTGGGCCGGGCAGCCACTGGTCCCTCAAGGTCAAGGAGGATGTGGGCAACCCAGAAACAGTCAGCTTGCCCCGGCCCAGGCCGTCAAAAGGTGCGCAATGAACCAATATCCAAGGACAGTTAATATTCAATTTTTTTGGAATATTTTATTTCATCAATCAAAGTCTCATGACAAGAGCCTGACGGCCTGGGCCGGGCAGCCACTGGTCCCTCAGGGTCAAAGAGGATGTGGACAACCCAGAAACAGTCAGCTTGCCCCGGCCCAGGCCGTCAAAAGGTGCACCATGAACCAATATCCAAGGACAAGTAATATTCAATTTTTGGAATATTTTATTTCATCAATCAAAGTCTCATGACAAGAGCCTGACGGCCTGGGCCGGGCAGCCACTGGTCCCTCAGGGTCAAGGAGGATGTGGACAACCCAGAAACAGTCAGCTTGCCCCGGCCCAGGCCGTCAAAAGGTGCGCCATGAACCAATATCCAAGGACAGTTAATATTCAATTTTTTTGGAATATTTTATTTCATCAATCAAAGTCTCATGACAAGAGCCTGACGGCCTGGGCCGGGCAGCCACTGGTCCCTCAGGGTCAAGGAGGATGTGGACAACCCAGAAACAGTCAGCTTGCCCTGGCCCAGGCCGTCAAAAGGTGCACCATAAACCAATATCCAAGGACAAGTAATATTCATTTTTTGGAATATTTTATTTCATCAATCAAAGTCTCATGACAAGAGCCTGACGGCCTGGGCCGGGCAGCCACTGGTCCCTCAGGGTCAAGGAGGATGTGGGCAACGCAGAAACAGTAAGTTTCCCCGGCCCAGGCCGTCAAAAGGTGCGCCATGAACCAATATCCAAGGACAAGTAATATTCAATTTTTGGAATATTTTATTCATCAATCAAAGTCTCATGACCAGAGCCTGACGGCCTGGGCCGGGCAGCCACTGGTCCCTCAAGGTCAAGGAGGATGTGGGCAACCCAGAAACAGTCAGCTTGCCCCGGCCCAGGCCGTCAAAAGGTGCGCAATGAACCAATATCCAAGGACAGTTAATATTCAATTTTTTTGGAATATTTTATTTCATCAATCAAAGTCTCATGACAAGAGCCTGACGGCCTGGGCCGGGCAGCCACTGGTCCCTCAGGGTCAAAGAGGATGTGGACAACCCAGAAACAGTCAGCTTGCCCCGGCCCAGGCCGTCAAAAGGTGCACCATGAACCAATATCCAAGGACAAGTAATATTCAATTTTTGGAATATTTTATTTCATCAATCAAAGTCTCATGACAAGAGCCTGACGGCCTGGGCCGGGCAGCCACTGGTCCCTCAAGGTCAAGGAGGATGTGGGCAACCCAGAAACAGTCAGCTTGCCCCGGCCCAGGCCGTCAAAAGGTGCGCCATGAACCAATATCCAAGGACAAGTAATATTCAATTTTTGGAATATTTTATTCATCAATCAAAGTCTCATGACCAGAGCCTGACGGCCTGGGCCGGGCAGCCACTGGTCCGTCAAGGTCAAGGACGATGTGGGCAACCCAGAAAGAGTCAGCTTGCCCCGGCCCAGGCCGTCAAAAGGTGCGCCATGAACCAATATCCAAGGACAGTTAATATTCATTTTTTTTGTAATATTTTATTTCATCAATCAAAGTCTCATGACAAGAGCCTGACGGCCTGGGCCGGGCAGCCACTGGTCCCTCAGGGTCAAGGAGGATGTGGACAACCCAGAAACAGTCAGCTTGCCCCGGCCCAGGCCGTCAAAAGGTGCGCCATGAACCAATATCTAAGGACAAGTAATATTCAATTTTTTTGGAATATTTTATTTCATCAATCAAAGTCTCATGACAAGAGCCTGACGGCCTGGGCCGGGCAGCCACTGGTTCCTCAAGGTCAAGGAGGATGTGGGCAACCCAGAAATAGTCAGCTTGCCCCGGCCCAGGCCGTCAAAAGGTGCGCCATGAACCAATATCCAAGGACAAGTAATATTCAATTTTTGGAATATTTTATTTCATCAATCAAAGTCTCATGACAAGAGCCTGACGGCCTGGGCCGGGCAGCCACTGGTCCCTCAGGGTCAAAGAGGATGTGGACAACCCAGAAACAGTCAGCTTGCCCCGGCCCAGGCCGTCAAAAGGTGCACATGAACCAATATCCAAGGACAAGTAATATTCAATTTTTGGAATATTTTATTTCATCAATCAAAGTCTCATGACAAGAGCCTGACGGCCTGGGCCGGGCAGCCACTGGTCCCTCAAGGTCAAGGAGGATGTGGGCAACCCAGAAACAGTCAGCTTGCCCCGGCCCAGGCCGTCAAAAGGTGCGCCATGAACCAATATCCAAGGACAAGTAATATTCAATTTTTGGAATATTTTATTCATCAATCAAAGTCTCATGACCAGAGCCTGACGGCCTGGGCCGGGCAGCCACTGGTCCCTCAAGGTCAAGGACGATGTGGGCAACCCAGAAACAGTCAGCTTGCCCCGGCCCAGGCCGTCAAAAGGTGCGCCATGAACCAATATCCAAGGACAGTTAATATTCATTTTTTTTGTAATATTTTATTTCATCAATCAAAGTCTCATGACAAGAGCCTGACGGCCTGGGCCGGGCAGCCACTGGTCCCTCAGGGTCAAGGAGGATGTGGACAACCCAGAAACAGTCAGCTTGCCCCGGCCCAGGCCGTCAAAAGGTGCGCCATGAACCAATATCTAAGGACAAGTAATATTCAATTTTTTTGGAATATTTTATTTCATCAATCAAAGTCTCATGACAAGAGCCTGACGGCCTGGGCCGGGCAGCCACTGGTTCCTCAAGGTCAAGGAGGATGTGGGCAACCCAGAAATAGTCAGCTTGCCCCGGCCCAGGCCGTCAAAAGGTGCGCCATGAACCAATATCCAAGGACAAGTAATATTCAATTTTTGGAATATTTTATTTCATCAATCAAAGTCTCATGACCAGAGCCTGACGGCCTGGGCCGGGCAGCCACTGGTCCCTCAAGGTCAAGGAGGATGTGGGCAACGCAGAAACAGTCAGCTTGCCCCGGCCCAGGCCGTCAAAAGGTGCGCCATGAACCAATATCCAAGGACAGTTAATATTCATTTTTTTTGTAATATTTTATTTCATCAATCAAAGTCTCATGACAAGAGCCTGACGGCCTGGGCCGGGAAGCCACTGGTCCCTCAGGGTCAAGGAGGATGTGGACAACCCAGAAAGAGTCAGCTTGCCCCGGCCCAGGCCGTCAAAAGGTGCGCCATGAACCAATATCCAAGGACAAGTAATATTAAATTTTTTTTGAATATTTTATTTCATCAATCAAAGTCTCATGACAAGAGCCTGACGGCCTGGGCCGGGCAGCCACTGGTCCCTCAGGGTCAAGGAGGATGTGGACAACCCAGAAACAGTCAGCTTGCCCCGGCCCAGGCCGTCAAAAGGTGCGCCATGAACCAATATCCAAGGACAGTTAATATTCAATTTTTTTGGAATATTTTATTTCATCAATCAAAGTCTCATGACAAGAGCCTGACGGCCTGGGCCGGGCAGCCACTGGTCCCTCAGGGTCAAGGAGGATGTGGACAACCCAGAAACAGTCAGCTTGCCCTGGCCCAGGCCGTCAAAAGGTGCACCATAAACCAATATCCAAGGACAAGTAATATTCATTTTTTGGAATATTTTATTTCATCAATCAAAGTCTCATGACAAGAGCCTGACGGCCTGGGCCGGGCAGCCACTGGTCCCTCAAGGTCAAGAAGGATGTGGGCAACCCAGAAACAGTCAGCTTGCCCCGGCCCAGGCCGTCAAAAGGTGCGCCATGAACCAATATCCAAGGACAAGTAATATTCAATTTTTGGAATATTTTATTCATCAATCAAAGTCTCATGACAAGAGCCTGACGGCCTGGGCCGGGCAGCCACTGGTCCCTCAAGGTCAAGGAGGATGTGGGCAACGCAGAAACAGTCAGCTTGCCCCGGCCCAGGCCGTCAAAAGGTGCGCCATGAACCAATATCCAAGGACAGTTAATATTCATTTTTTTTGTAATATTTTATTTCATCAATCAAAGTCTCATGACAAGAGCCTGACGGCCTGGGCCGGGAAGCCACTGGTCCCTCAGGGTCAAGGAAGGAGGATGTGGACAACCCAGAAAGAGTCAGCTTGCCCCGGCCCAGGCCGTCAAAAGGTGCGCCATGAACCAATATCCAAGGACAAGTAATATTAAATTTTTTTTGAATATTTTATTTCATCAATCAAAGTCTCATGACAAGAGCCTGACGGCCTGGGCCGGGCAGCCACTGGTCCCTCAGGGTCAAGGAGGATGTGGACAACCCAGAAACAGTCAGCTTGCCCCGGCCCAGGCCGTCAAAAGGTGCGCCATGAACCAATATCCAAGGACAGTTAATATTCAATTTTTTTGGAATATTTTATTTCATCAATCAAAGTCTCATGACAAGAGCCTGACGGCCTGGGCCGGGCAGCCACTGGTCCCTCAGGGTCAAGGAGGATGTGGACAACCCAGAAACAGTCAGCTTGCCCCGGCCCAGGCCGTCAAAAGGTGCACCATGAACCAATATCCAAGGACAAGTAATATTCAATTTTTGGAATATTTTATTTCATCAATCAAAGTCTCATGACAAGAGCCTGACGGCCTGGGCCGGGCAGCCACTGGTCCCTCAAGGTCAAGGAGGATGTGGGCAACGCAGAAACAGTCAGCTTGCCCCGGCCCAGGCCGTCAAAAGGTGCGCCATGAACCAATATCCAAGGACAGTTAATATTCATTTTTTTTGTAATATTTTATTTCATCAATCAAAGTCTCATGACAAGAGCCTGACGGCCTGGGCCGGGAAGCCACTGGTCCCTCAGGGTCAAGGAGGATGTGGACAACCCAGAAAGAGTCAGCTTGCCCCGGCCCAGGCCGTCAAAAGGTGCGCCATGAACCAATATCCAAGGACAAGTAATATTAAAATTTTTTTGAATATTTTATTTCATCAATCAAAGTCTCATGACAAGAGCCTGACGGCCTGGGCCGGGCAGCCACTGGTCCCTCAGGGTCAAGGAGGATGTGGACAACCCAGAAACAGTCAGCTTGCCCCGGCCCAGGCCGTCAAAAGGTGCGCCATGAACCAATATCCAAGGACAGTTAATATTCAATTTTTTTGGAATATTTTATTTCATCAATCAAAGTCTCATGACAAGAGCCTGACGGCCTGGGCCGGGCAGCCACTGGTCCCTCAGGGTCAAGGAGGATGTGGACAACCCAGAAACAGTCAGCTTGCCCTGGCCCAGGCCGTTAAAAGGTGCACCATAAACCAATATCCAAGGACAAGTAATATTCATTTTTTGGAATATTTTATTTCATCAATCAAAGTCTCATGACAAGAGCCTGACGGCCTGGGCCGGGCAGCCACTGGTCCCTCAAGGTCAAGGAGGATGTGGGCAACCCAGAAAGAGTCAGCTTGCCCCGGCCCAGGCCGTCAAAAGGTGCACCATGAACCAATATCCAAGGACAAGTAATATTAAATTTTTGGAATATTTTATTTCATCAATCAAAGTCTCATGACAAAAGCCTGACGGCCTGGGCCGGGCAGCCACTGGTCCCTCAGGGTCAAGGAGGATGTGGACAACCCAGAAACAGTCAGCTTGCCCCGGCCCAGGCCGTCAAAAGGTGCACCATGAACCAATATCCAAGGACAAGTAATATTCAATTTTTGGAATATTTTATTTCATCAATCAAAGTCTCATGACCAGAGCCTGACGGCCTAGGCCGGGCAGCCACTGGTCCCTCAAGGTCAAGGAGGATGTGGGCAACCCTGAAACAGTCAGCTTGCCCCGGCCCAGGCCGTCAAAAGGTGCGTCATGAACCAATATCCAAGGACAAGTAATATTTAATTTTTTTTGAATATTTTATTTCATCAATCAAAGTTTCATGACAAGAGTCTGACGGCCTGGGCCGGGCAGCCACTGGTCCCTCAAGGTCAAGGAGGATGTGGGCAACCCAGAAAGAGTCAGCTTGCCCCGGCCCAGGCCGTCAAAAGGTGCGCCATGAACCAATATCCAAGGACAGTTAATATTCATTTTTTTTGTAATATGTTATTTCATCAATCAAAGTCTCATGACAAGAGCCTGACGGCCTGGGCCGGGCAGCCACTGTTCCCTCAAGGTCAAGGAGAATAAGGGCAACTTAGAAACAGTAAGCTTGCCCCGGCCCAGGCCCTCAAAAGGTGCACCGTGAACCAATATTCAAGGACAAGTAATATTCAAGTAATATTTCATCAATCAAAGACTCATGACTTGTAGAGCCTGACGGCCTAGGCCGGGCAACCACTGGTCCCTAAATGTCAAGGAGACTAGGGGTAACCAAGTAGTAGTCAGCTTGCTCCGGCCTAGGCCGTCAAAAGGTGCGCCATAACATGAACCAGTATCCAAGGACAAGTAATGTACAAATTTGGAAATATTACATTTCAACAATCAAAGTCGTATAACAACAGCCTGACGGCCTCGGTCGGGCAATCACCAGTCCCGCAACTTCAAGGAACACTCAGCTTACCCGGTCCCAGGCCGTAAAAAAGTTCCACATAAGCCATTATCCAAGGAGAAATTATATTCAAAATATTTTTGAAATATTACATATCATCAATCAAGGTTTTATGATGGTGTATAATATCGAGGAACAAAAATCCATTAATCAACGTCTTATGACCAGTGACTGACGTCCTGGCCGGGCAACCTCTGTACTTTTAAGGTCAAGGAGGATGTGGGCAACCCGGAAATATTCAGCTTGCCCTGGCAGTCAAAAAGTCCTCCATGAATCAGTATCAAAGGACTAGTAATATTCAAATTTTGAAATATTACATTTCACCAATTCAAGTCTTATTACAAGAGTGAGACGGCCTGCGCTCGCATTTGTGAATTATGTTTAAGTGTCGGAGGGGGGGGGGGGGGGGTGTAAATATAATTAACTCATAATTTATTTAAAAAAATAAAAATTGATGAAACAATATTTTATGACTGCGTTGCCAATTTGTCATAGTGATAAACTATTTTGTCATCATAAAATAAATCATAACTTTTTCATTATGTGGCTGATTTTCCTCAATCTTTTTTTTTATCTGTTTCTCTATAATAATCTTTATAATAAAACCGACCTATTTTTGGTCCGGACTTTCCCTTTAAAGTGCAAACTCTCCATTACCTGGGGAGCATTCAAGCCTGTGCGCCTACTCCTATTCAACATAACTACTCTTACAACTTATTTGGAGAGGGGATGGTAGGGGCATCGATCCCAATATTTGGGGGGCCATTGCCCCCTTTCCCCCACCCCCAATAACCATGATGGAGTGTAAAAAAAATAGTGAATAGGTCAACATGAGGGTCTATTACAAATTACATATCACTTTATATCATCGATGATTGAAACGGTTACCAGTTTTGATAGACTCAGAATGATTATTACGCTATTTTTTTTTTCTTGAGAAGGTTACAAATGCCCTCCTTTCGAGTCTCTCTCTACGGGTAAAGCGAACAATTTTTAGCCTGTCCTTCGCGCCTTGATATGAATATATAATTCTTTTTAAAAAGAAGAAGAAGATTTATACAAAAAAAGGGCTACAAATGGCCCATTTCACGTCTACATATTGAACTTGGAATTTCATCGTAATTTCAGATGCCCCCCCCCCCCCCCCCCCCCCATGCAAACAAGTGATCGATGCCCCTGAATGATGGTGCATGCGGGCATATGTGTTTCGGTCAATTTTTGTTTCGCATTTTTAACAGTTGTCGGCTAAATTGGTTGTCACCCCCCCCCCCCCCCCCATTCTAGGCCGATGCCCCTGCATGGGTCAAGGGGGATATAAGCAATCTAAAAACAGCCAGTTTGCCCCGGTCCAGGTCGTACCCCAAACCAGTAATGATTCAAGGGCATGTAATTATATTCAACTTTTGGAATATTAAATATTACAAGTCTTATCGCGAAAAGGTTAAAATGTTTAAAGTTTATTTATTATTTATTTACTTGTTTTTTTAATTCCAGGCAAAAGATACAAACATATACAACAAATGAAAGACATGAGAGAGAAATATACCACCGACTAGTGCCTGAGGATTATACCAAAGAAAACTGTTTTTTATTGAAAGGCATTCCTATAACTAGCCGGGGGTTTACATGAAAAACAATATTGAATATAAAATGGAAATGTGTAATAAAAAACGGTAAACAATAAATAACAATGGGAGGTTTAATAACAGTAAGGGAAAGAAAAGTTTGTACAAAGTAAGAAACAGAGAGACATATGTGAAAGAATAGTGAAAGAAAGCATTAGAAATTTGCAATAATTGACAATATTGTTCATTTTCAAATGGCAGTGAAGATTTGCGTCATGTGACTAGTGTACCTTTAAAGTTGAGTTGTGTGAAAACATATAAAAGAAACAGATCAGTGAAAGTTTAAGTCAATGTCCTTAATTCCCGTATATTCCACTTAGCTGAGTCTTTGATTTTAGAATTAACATATTTCAATGTACATAGTTTAAGTATAATTTTCATGGTAGTTTTACAATGCATAGGTATAAAATATATGCAAGTCTAGGCTATAGCTTATTACTTGGTTCAACATATTCAGATTTGATATAGATTGCATTATGTTGAACCTAATGTCAATGCTAATATTATGAGGCCGATAACAATAACGTACAGCATGAGAGGAAAATAAATTAATAAATCCTTTTAGCTGACACCTCAAACAATTAAAGACATCAGATTATTGTTTTCAATTAGCATTTGTTTGTTTGTTTGTTTGATTGATTTTATTTTGTTGAACTTGGTGTTATGAGACTAATAAGATGAAGAAATAATAAATCGAGGTAACCGACACCTCAAACAGTGCATTAATATCAAATGAAATTAATTAAATTATATCAAAATCTAACACTTACATCAAAATCAGAAATCAGAATATCTTTTCAACTGGAGATTGTTCAAAGAGTACATTTCTGAGCGCATTCAAACAGGGTGTTATAGAGGTCTATACACACAGGTCTCTGATCTCTTTAGGCAATGTATCCCAAACCTAGGAAAGGCATAAAAGCATGCAAATTTCTAAGTATTTTGATCTTGCAAGTTGGTGATTAAAGAGTAAAAAGTTATTAAGATAATTCAATGTGTTCAAAATCTAACTCTTATTTGAATATTGTATTAATTATAAAAGATGGTTCCATCATTGGGATTGTGCCCTCACTATACATTGCTTACGTGATTGTGATATAGCTAGGTCTACACCAGTTTGTACAAAATTCGTTATTGTTACTGAAACGTTTTACTGGTCAGAAGAAGAACAATAATGCTCAACAAAGATATTTTTTCGACATTTATTTATTGAAACTTCTAGAAATATAATATGAAAAGAACATAAGAAACAAATAAACTATTTGATTCGCAGAAACTAAAAAATGTGTGTACCGTCAGTTACATTGATATTCATATCAATTTGACAACATATAATGTGAGTTATCATTTTACAGATTTTGAAGGTTTAAAACAATGTTGAAATGGCGGAAAGTTACTTTTTCCAAAATTTTTTCTGGTTTAAATGCATCTCGATCTTAAATATTTGTTCCTCGGTGGACTTTGAAGACAAATACAGCGAATACAATAAATTCTTCACATTGGGAATGATACCTTGATTTTGCGTTGAGAGAGGCTAATAATTAAATATTGAGAGAGGATACTTTAGAGTGCAAATATGTTGTTATTAATTTCTATGCAGTTAAAATATTACATTTTGTTGTAGAAATTTTAATTGAAAAGTTTAACTACTAAGCATAGAGTAATAGTGACATTATTTATATCGTCGGCCTTATGCCAAAAGGGCATTACCGTTTTTAAAGGCCTATTATATTGTACACATAATAAAAATGTTAAAGTAAAATGTAAGGCCCTTTTGGCATAAGGCCGACCATGTTAACATTATTTTTCCGCTGCCCATGCGTATCCATGTAATCAAAACAAAAAAGTAACCCCCTCTCCCTAAAAGTTCTTGATGATTTCTTTTGTGCAAGAAATGTCATTAAACGTGTGTATATAGGCCCCATTATCAAAAAGGTATAGTAACACGTTTCAACTTTTATTTTCCACACACATAAACATATTTAAAAAATTGATACAAAACATATTTTGATGAAATAAGATAAACACATAAATATAACAAAGATACATTGTAATGTCACGTGAACTGTGAAAATCGATAATGGTGTGATAGGGGGTCTACTGAAAAACTGAGCTTGTATGTTGTAGACCCCCTTTGCAATATATATATATACATACAAATATAGTCCATGCGACCATTTTTATATAGGTTTAGATAAAACAAAAAGAATATATACGATAGTGGTACGCAATGATGGATGAAAATGTGAGAAGAGGAATGATAGCAGATAAGCAGAAGGTGGAGAAGTAGAAGAAAAAAAAAAGAGTGAGTGAATGAAAGAATGGATGGTTGAAGGTATACAAAGAAAAGGTAAAGGTAAAAATCAGGTTCGGTTTCTCTTAATTATTTGTGGAGAAAAGGGTTGGATAAAGTGTGAGTGTTTGTTATTGGCAGACTTTGTAGAGACGATCCGACAGACGAAGGTAGTTATGCGATAGATTGCTTGTAATTTGAGAGAAGGAATTTTTTAAGTTTTCTTTTAAAAGTGTTGAGGCTTGGTGCATCTTTATGTTCTTGGTTTAATGAATTCCAAAAATTTGGACCGGTAAAGGTCAATGTCCTGTGTGCAAATAGGATTATGGTTAGGAGTAGATGGTACGAGTCTGTTTATCTAGTAGGATAGTGATGGACGCCACTGTTTTTAGGAACATGTCTTGGAAGATATTAGGATAAATCATGCCTATTTAATTTAAACATAAATTGGCCGAGTTGAAAAAGGTAACATTGCTTTGTGAGAAAAAAAGTTGTATAGCTTAAAATTATTAGGCTAAAAAAAACAGAGGCTAATGGTCCACAGAATTATTCAAAAAATGCCCATGCACGTTTACAGAGTTAACGGTCTAAAGTGCAGGGTTGTTTTTTTTTTGGTGTCAATTTTGATGGGACACTGGGAGATTTTTCACAAGAACGTACTGCACATGTGGTTTTTCCGGGGGCCGTTGTCATAGAGAGAGAGGGAGAGGGAGCGCGCGAAAGAAGGAAGTATACGAAAGAAAATGTGAAAACATTAAATGAAGCAAAATGGGGGCAGCAAGGGAAACATTACCCCGGACGCAACCGTTAAAAGAGCCCTAGGGTACAGAATTGATCTCATCATATCTACAACAACATAATAGTTATGTCTTTAATTAGTCGGACATACATTTTTTTTTAAAATTTCTTGGACACATTTTACCAAAACGATTTCAACTCATCGCACAAAATGGATTAACCAAAATAGATGAAATACAGTGTTTCAGAGAAGTTTTTTTACTTGAATTTTATACCTCATATAGAAAACATATATTTTGGGTTATTTTCCCCACTTTAATTTTCACACTGTGTATAGCTCTTTAAATGGTCAGCCATGTTTTCTTCCACCCCCCCCCCCCACCCCCAGTCAGTGTGGGTGGTAAAGCGATTAATAAGAAACAACTTTTATTGTACAATCTGCAAGCTAGACAGAATTTCAATTCAAACAACTTCACACTATGAAAACACAATTAGTTTAGTTTACGACTTTCTTTGGAGATACATTGCATTCTCTGATAAACACCGCCCCCTCTCTCTCTTTCTCTCTCTCTCTTTCTCTCTGATGCAAATTATGTGCTCGTAAATTAACAAAATGGCCTGCGGGAAGCGGGAAGCGTCTGAGACGTAGATGGTTCGACTATACATTCTAGCTTTGTTCTGTGTACCTTTTTCATCCAATCGGTGTTTTCTCTTGGGAATCATATAAAATACATTCATTGATACAAACTTAATGATGTATAATCGACCTACAGTTTCGGATAATCATCATTAATCTTGGACGGGGTTCACTTCAAATGGAGTAGGCCTACTAATTGGCACCAGAAAATGTAGCTCTTGATTGTACTTGTTGTATAAAGCAAATAAGATGAAATGCAGTGTATCATAAAGATATCTAATATAATTTCTATATGGTACGAAAAACACAAAATCCTTTGCAAAAAAACAATTAAAAAAAAAAACTTAAATATCTTCCCCGTCACAATTATTAGAGCATTTAATTTTAGGCACGATGTAGGCCTATACAGTGTGTCTCAAATAAAATGGTACAAGCGGATTTTTTTTTTTTCATACTATGAAGTTCAGTCACAACCCCATAGTGTTTGATCTCATGAAAGCAAGAAAAACGTACTTTCTTAAGTATTTTTTTCATCTCATTTGGTGGTGTACATTTTGAGATATGAGTAATTTTCTCAAATTATGAAAAATCCATTTTGCGCCTGTAAGTGCATGTCTATGGCATTGTGGAGGTTTCGGACCACAGAATTAATTATGTGTTTCGGACATATTCTACACTATACCCTTTAACCATACAACCCATTAGAAAGAGCTCGAATAATGGATTTTAAAGGATATAAATTTCTACTATCTAACTCCAGTTCATAATAGGATACATAACAAACGACTTGAAACTGTTCAATACGTAATTAGTGTGAAAGTTGTTCAGTAAAGAGTAGGACATAACTATGGCTGCACTTGCGCAGCAGAGGCCGGCTGCACATCAGAGACCTCAGTTCAATATTGAGGAGAGTGTGGTCACGGTGTTTAAATACTATGAATTAGGTTAGGGACACCTGGCCATCTGAGAAGACAATTTCAAGAGAAATTTCCATTTCGCCATCCAATAACGCAAAAGTATACAAAGTACAAGGCATCAGGTACAAGCAGAAAACCTGAACTCAGGTTGAGGGAATAGCCGGACAGTAAACACTCACAGAAAGTTTTTGTACTAAATTTATGATTTTGATAATTTAATTTAAAGGTTGAGATCAGCAAGAACTAAATAATTTTACTGCACATTTTTGTTTTCTTAAATAGATTGTTTGTTTTTTATTTGATCTTTGTTGCAAAAAGTTTGTGACATTATGTTTTCTTTAATTTGAGTAAGTTGTAATCCAAAGAAGTGTTATGTATGGTATGCAAATGTAATCTATTTCATTATTTTACTCAGTAATAATAAATATGTTATCAAAAGATCAAGAGAAAAGTGCGTCCTCGATTTCTTTCATTATTGTGTTCCCAATTTATGTTGTCAAAGCTGATAGAAACCTTGCTACGTACGTGACGATTTGGTCAATGAATACAAAAGCTTGCGCAATTGCGATTTTTTTCTTATCGCACAAAATTTAGCCTAACTTTTGTTTTACGAAAGCAAATTATACGAAATAAAGTGTATTAGCAAGAAAAATATTTCTGATTCAAAGTGATAGCAAATACACATTCCCTTTGAGAAGATTTGATACCTAAATGATTCCCCCCCCCCCCACCGCTTGTACCATTTTTTGACACTATATAGCGCTTTGGTTAATTAGTTATACTTTTTTTTCATTCAGATACTATAAAAAATACTGCTCTCGGCCGTGAGGGATCGAAAAACATGACTTTGCTCGTTTTTAAATTCGCGTATACGTGAATAGTGCAGCTGTCCGATAACATTGGTTGTGTAATATTTTCGCGCCCTTCCTGTTGAGCGAAATGCGCGAAAATTACCACAACGCGAATATTTCCACTTTTACAGTATGCACGAAGATAACTAATTCTAATTACTCTCAAATCCACAAATTGCAAAAATAAGAGAAATTACAAGTTTACAAAAAAGAAAATAAAATGACACAGAAACTAATAATTGTGAGGGGAAAATAAAAAAGTTTATAGGGAATATATTTTCATTATTTTCAATATATTTTAACACAGGTCACATTTCAGGTCTTTATCGAGGGATTTTTTTTAGCTAGCATGTTAAGTTTGAAAACTTGCTCAATGGAACCAGGGGTTAATTAGAGCTGAGCCCCTATATCTTGGATGGGGGCTCAGACATTGAGCACCCAATATCTTGGTTGGGTTGAACTGAAATGTTTTTGCTGCAGTTGGGTTCAGATATAACTGACCTCTTTATAACTTTGGTGTGGCTGTGATATGAGACCCCAGATAGTTTTTGTTTATGTGTGTGTGTGTGTGTGTGTGTGTGTGAGGGGGGAGGGGGGCACATACATCATTAACTCCCTCCCCTATGTTTTGGTGGGGCTCGGATATAAATGAACCCCTCCCCCCCCCCTCTTGGTCCCCTAAAACGAGTCAGATTTCGCGTTTTTATACAGGGCAGAAACTCAAATATTAAGCACGCACATTATCTTTGTTTGGGGGCTCAGATATCATTTAGCCCCTTATTTTTTGGTGTGGTTCAGATATTTGTTGAGCTAACAGAGAGAGAGGGGGCTCAGATATCATTGAGCCCCCAAATTCTAGTGGGGATTGGATATCATTTAGCCCCCACCCCCCCCCCCCCCCCTCTCCTCTCAATATATTAACCCTATCAAGACCAAGGTATTTTGATCATTCACATTGTGCACTCCTCAATAATTACGTTATTAATTGACCATTCATCTTCTTATTTGGCATGACGATAAAGCTCTACAATTTTGTATTGCTAAAATTTATCAAGGTCACCACATGGGGCGCTATTTGCAGTAAAAATTAAGAAATAAATACATAGAAAATGGACAAAAATGAGTTAAATTAGTTTATTTCTATAATTATTACACTTTGATGATGGAGAATTTTACAAAACTGTCTTATGATTTATTCATTGTTTATTCATCAATTGAAATTTGTCAAGGTCATAACATGGGGGCGCTTTGTGCAATTATATAAGAAAAACCAACAAAAAAAATATATACAAGAATTACTATACAGAGAAGAAAAAAAAAACCTCGCGCTTCGCGCTCACATTAGGCCTATACTATATGCTCGCATCAAGTTTGTTAAAAGGGCTATGATAATGGGGTTTTTTACGAAGAAAGCGCTTAAAATGTTCCTTTTAGGTCAATTTAATTTAATATGGACAAAAAACAAAATCACTCGAGCTTCGCCGTCGCATGATTGATGGGAGAGGGTTAATTATTATTCAGGGGGATTAAAAAGAAGGTTTTTAAACTAAGAAGGGCTGAAAGTTTATTGTTTTCAGGTCACTAAATGGAGATAAAATGCTCTGTTTTCAGACCACTTTTTTCAAAAATTTCCGCTCGTGCTTCGCGCTCGAAATTTAATTTGTTAAAAGGGCTATCTATTGGGGTTTTGAACGAAGAAAGCGCGTAAAATCCACTCCTGGCCTAAAGCCATAGCCGATTTTTGTTCGATAGTGACCCGAAAACAAATTATGTGATGCCCTCTTTTGTTTGAATTCCTTCTTTTAAGCGCGTTTCTTGGGAAATCCTCATGAATATGATATATAACCCCTTTGAATAAATCAATGCGAACGCGAAGCGCGAGAGGAAAAATTACTTTATGATATTGACCTAAAACAAAGACGTTTTATGCACCTTGGGGGTAAAAAATCCTCAGTTTGTGTGAATCTTCTGAAGAAAACAAAATTGGATGAACCAGAAATTCAGTCATGCGAATGTAAAGAGCACACCGAGCGCTCTATGTTCAGTTGGTTCAATTTTGCGCCTCTAAAAAAGAAAGTATTTTCCGCCCTCAGTTCTAAATCAATTTAGCGCCCAAATAAAAGATCAATTTATTGACCCAAACAAAAAAGATCAATTTTGCGCCCCAAAGTTTCCGATCAATTTCGCACCCAGTCAATTTCAGTTTAGTTTCACGTCCCCTCAGTTTGAGATCAATTTTGCGCCCCTCAATAAAAAATCTATTTTGCATCCCGTCAGTTCCAAATCAATTTTGTGCCAACTTAGTTTAACATTAACTTTTTCTGATCAATTTTGCGCCTCTCAATAAAAATAAGTATTTTGCGCCTTCAATTTCAAATCAATTTCGCGCACAAATTAAAGATTAATTTTGTGCCCCCTCAGTTTAAGATCAATTTTGCGCCCCTAAGTTAAAGCTTAGATTCTCGTCCCCTTACTTTGAGATCAATTTTGCGTCCCTCTATAAAAAAAAAACATATTTTGCACCTTCCTCAGTTCCAAATCAATTTGGTGCCCTCCCCCTCAGTTTAACATCCATGTTTCAGACCTATTTTTGGCCCCCTAAGTTTAAGATCAATTTTGCGCCCCTCAAAAAAAGAATTTTTGCACCCCTCAATAAAATAATTTTTGAACCCCACCCCCTTCAGTTTCAAATCAATTTTGTGCCCCCACTCAGTTAAAGATCAATTTTGCGCCCCTTTGTAAAAAAAAAATTTGTTTGCACCCCACCCCTTAGTTCAAAATCAATTTTGTGCCCCCCCCCCTCAGTTTAAGATCAATTTTGCGCCACTTTATGAAATCCTTTATTTTGGCACCCCATCCCCTCTGCTTGAGATCAATTGTGCGCCCCCTTTATGATTTTTCACTTTCAGATCAATTTTGCGCCCCTTTATAAAAAAAATATTTTGCACCCCACCCTCCTTCTTCCAAATCAATTTTATGCCCTTCCTCAGTTTAAGATCAATTTTGCGCCCCTTTATGAATTTTTTTTTTTTTTTTTGCACCCCATCCCCTCAGTTTGAGATAAATTTTTGCACCCCTTTATGAATTTTTTAAAATTTTGCACCCCACCCACTCAGTTTCAAATCAATTTTGGGCCCCCTCAGATTAAGATCAATTTTGCGCCCCTAACTTTCCGATCTATATTGCGCCCCCTCAGATTAAGATCAATTTTGCGCCCCTTTATGATTTTTTTAAAATTTTGCACCCCACCTACTCAGTTCCAAATCAATTTTGGGCCCCCTCAGTTTAAGATCAATTTTGCGCCCCGTTAGTTAAAGCTTAGTTTCACTTCCCCTCAAACAAAATTTTTGCCACCCAAACAAAGATCAATTTTGGGCCCCTCAGTTTAAGATCAATTTTGCGCCCCTAATTTAAAGCTTAGTTTAACGTCACCTCAGTCTGAGTTCAATTTTGCGCCCCTCAATAAAAACAATTATAATTTGCACCCTCCTCAGTTTAACATCCAAGTTACAGATCTATTTTGCATCCCCTAAGATTAAAATCAAATTTACGCCCCCTCAAAAAGAAAAAAAAAATTGGCACCCAAACCCCTCATTTTCAAATCAATTTTATACCCCCCCCCCCCCCCCCCTCAGTTTAAGATCAATTTTGCGCCCCTATATAGAATAATTTTTTTTCACCCCGTCCCTTCAGTTTAAGATCAATTTTGCGCCCCTTTATATATATATATATATATATATATAAGATTTTTAAAAAAAAACTATTTTGCATCCACCCCCTCAGTTCCAAATTAATTTTGTGTCCCCTTCAGTTTAACATCAATTTTCCGCCCCTTAAGATTCAGATCAATTTTGGGCCCCCTCAGATTAAGATCAATTTTGCGCCCCGTCAGTTTAAGCTTAGATTCACGTCCCCTTAATTAAAAAAAAAAAAATCTATTTTGCACCCTCATCAGTTCCAAATCAATTTCTTGCCCCCCCCCCCCCCCCAGTATAATATTTTACTTTCAGATCTTTTTTGCGAATTTCACGTCCCCTCAATTTGAGATAAATTTTGCGCCCCTCAATAAAAAATATATTTCGAACCCCCTCAGTTCCAATCAATTTTGTGCCCCTTAGTTAAACATCAATTTTGCAGCCCTAAGTTTCAGATCAACTTGCCCCCCCCCCTACTAAAGTTTCATATCTTTTTGGCGCCATTCAGTATTAAAAAAAAAATTGCATTTCCTAGTTTCAAGTCAGTTAAACATCACGTCCCCTTAATTTGACATAAATTTGCGCCTCTCAATAAAAAAAAAGTATTTTGCGCCCTCAGTTCCAAATCAATTTCGCGCCAAAATAAAAGACCAATTTTGAGACGCAAACAAAAGAGTAATTTTGCGCCCCTTCAGTTTAAGATCAATTTTGCGCCCCTCAATTGTGTGGGCTTAATTTCCGAAAACAAAATTGACTGGCGCAAATATTCTTTGAGATTGAACATGTCGAAGAGCGCCACCTAAACGGAGAACCAACCAACCAAACGACCTAAGTTTCCTATCAATTTTGCTCCCTGTCATTTATTAAGTTTGGTTGTTCACGTCCCCTCAGTTTGAGATCAATTTTGCGCCCCTCAATAAAATAAAAACAATTTGCACCCTCCTCAGTTCCAAATCTATTTGGTGCCCCCCCCCTCAGTTGAACATATCTAGGTTTGAGATCTAATTTGTGTCCCTCAATTAAAAAAAAAAAAATTTGCACCTCCACCCCCTCTGTTTCAAATGCCCCCTCAGTTTAAGATCAATTTTGCGCCCCTTTATAAAAAATTGTTTTTTTCACCCCATCCCCTCCGTTTGAGATCAATTTTACGCCCTTTTATGAAAAAAAAAATCTATTTTGCATCCACCCCCTCAGTACCAAATCAATTTTGTGCCCCCCTCAGTTTAACATCAATTTTGCGCCCCATAAGATTCAGATAAATTTTGGGCCCCCCTAAATTTCCGATCAATTGTGCGCCCCATCAGTTTAAGGTGAATTTCACGTCCCCTCAATTTGAAATAAATTTGCGCCCTCAATAAAAATTATATTTCGAACCCCCCTCAGTTCCAGTCGATTTTGTGCCCCTTTATAGAATAATTTTTTTTCACCCCGTCCCTTCAGTTTAAGATCAATTTTGCGCCCCTTTATATATATATATATATATATATATATCAGATTTTTTAAAAAAAACTATTTTGCATCCACCCCCTCAGTTCCAAATTAATTTTGTGTCCCCTTCAGTTTAACATCAATTTTCCGCCCCTTAAGATTCAGATCAATTTTGGGCCCCCTCAGATTAAGATCAATTTTGCGCCCCGTCAGTTTAAGCTTAGATTCACGTCCCCTTAATTAAAAAAAAAAAAATCTATTTTGCACCCTCATCAGTTCCAAATCAATTTCTTGCCCCCCCCCCCCAGTATAATATTTTACTTTCAGATCTTTTTTGCGAATTTCACGTCCCCTCAATTTGAGATAAATTTTGCGCCCCTCAATAAAAAATATATTTCGAACCCCCTCAGTTCCAATCAATTTTGTGCCCCTTAGTTAAACATTAATTTTGCAGCCCTAAGTTTCAGATCAACTTGCCCCCCCCCCCCCTACTAAAGTTTCATATCTTTTTGGCGCCATTCAGTATTAAAAAAAAAATTGCATTTCCTAGTTTCAAGTCAGTTAAACATCACGTCCCCTTAATTTGACATAAATTTGCGCCTCTCAATAAAAAAAAAGTATTTTGCGCCCTCAGTTCCAAATCAATTTCGCGCCAAAATAAAAGACCAATTTTGAGACGCAAACAAAAGAGTAATTTTGCGCCCCTTCAGTTTAAGATCAATTTTGCGCCCCTCAATTGTGTGGGCTTAATTTCCGAAAACAAAATTGACTGGCGCAAATATTCTTTGAGATTGAACATGTCGAAGAGCGCCACCTAAACGGAGAACCAACCAACCAAACGACCTAAGTTTCCTATCAATTTTGCTCCCTGTCATTTATTAAGTTTGGTTGTTCACGTCCCCTCAGTTTGAGATCAATTTTGCGCCCCTCAATAAAATAAAAACAATTTGCACCCTCCTCAGTTCCAAATCTATTTGGTGCCCCCCCCCCCCCCCTCAGTTGAACATATCTAGGTTTGAGATCTAATTTGTGTCCCTCAATTAAAAAAAAAAAAATTTGCACCTCCACCCCCTCTGTTTCAAATGCCCCCTCAGTTTAAGATCAATTTTGCGCCCCTTTATAAAAAATTGTTTTTTTCACCCCATCCCCTCCGTTTGAGATCAATTTTACGCCCTTTTTATGAAAAAAAAAATCTATTTTGCATCCACCCCCTCAGTACCAAATCAATTTTGTGCCCCCCTCAGTTTAACATCAATTTTGCGCCCCATAAGAT
Organism: Strongylocentrotus droebachiensis; assembly: GCA_035222895.1. Lineage (NCBI taxonomy): Eukaryota > Metazoa > Echinodermata > Echinoidea > Camarodonta > Strongylocentrotidae > Strongylocentrotus > Strongylocentrotus droebachiensis. Next base: position 59,423 of record JAVYIG010008279.1, read on the forward strand.
TCAGATAAATTTTGGGCCCCCCTAAATTTCCGATCAATTGTGCGCCCCATCAGTTTAAGGTGAATTTCACGTCCCCTCAATTTGAAATAAATTTGCGCCCTCAATAAAAATTATATTTCGAACCCCCCTCAGTTCCAGTCGATTTTGTACCCCTTTATAGAATAATTTTTTTTCACCCCGTCCCTTCAGTTTAAGATCAATTTTGCGCCCCTTTATATATATATATATATATATATATATATAAGATTTAAAAAAAAAACTATTTTGCATCCACCCCCTCAGTTCCAAATTAATTTTGTGTCCCCTTCAGTTTAACATCAATTTTCCGCCCCTTAAGATTCAGATCAATTTTGGGCCCCCTCAGATTAAGATCAATTTTGCGCCCCGTCAGTTTAAGCTTAGATTCACGTCCCCTTAATTAAAAAAAAAAAAATCTATTTTGCACCCTCATCAGTTCCAAATCAATTTCTTGCCCCCCCCCCCCCCCCCAGTATAATATTTTACTTTCAGATCTTTTTTGCGAATTTCACGTCCCCTCAATTTGAGATAAATTTTGCGCCCCTCAATAAAAAATATATTTCGAACCCCCTCAGTTCCAATCAATTTTGTGCCCCTTAGTTAAACATCAATTTTGCAGCCCTAAGTTTCAGATCAACTTGCCCCCCCCCCCCTACTAAAGTTTCATATCTTTTTGGCGCCATTCAGTATTAAAAAAAAAATTGCATTTCCTAGTTTCAAGTCAGTTAAACATCACGTCCCCTTAATTTGACATAAATTTGCGCCTCTCAATAAAAAAAAAGTATTTTGCGCCCTCAGTTCCAAATCAATTTCGCGCCAAAATAAAAGACCAATTTTGAGACGCAAACAAAAGAGTAATTTTGCGCCCCTTCAGTTTAAGATCAATTTTGCGCCCCTCAATTGTGTGGGCTTAATTTCCGAAAACAAAATTGACTGGCGCAAATATTCTTTGAGATTGAACATGTCGAAGAGCGCCACCTAAACGGAGAACCAACCAACCAAACGACCTAAGTTTCCTATCAATTTTGCTCCCTGTCATTTATTAAGTTTGGTTGTTCACGTCCCCTCAGTTTGAGATCAATTTTGCGCCCCTCAATAAAATAAAAACAATTTGCACCCTCCTCAGTTCCAAATCTATTTGGTGCCCCCCCCCCCCCCTCAGTTGAACATATCTAGGTTTGAGATCTAATTTGTGTCCCTCAATTAAAAAAAAAAAAATTTGCACCTCCACCCCCTCTGTTTCAAATGCCCCCTCAGTTTAAGATCAATTTTGCGCCCCTTTATAAAAAATTGTTTTTTTCACCCCATCCCCTCCGTTTGAGATCAATTTTACGCCCTTTTATGAAAAAAAAAATCTATTTTGCATCCACCCCCTCAGTACCAAATCAATTTTGTGCCCCCCTCAGTTTAACATCAATTTTGCGCCCCATAAGATTCAGATAAATTTTGGGCCCCCCTAAATTTCCGATCAATTGTGCGCCCCATCAGTTTAAGGTGAATTTCACGTCCCCTCAATTTGAAATAAATTTGCGCCCTCAATAAAAATTATATTTCGAACCCCCCTCAGTTCCAGTCGATTTTGTACCCCTTTATAGAATAATTTTTTTTCACCCCGTCCCTTCAGTTTAAGATCAATTTTGCGCCCCTTTATATATATATATATATATATATATATATAAGATTTAAAAAAAAAAACTATTTTGCATCCACCCCCTCAGTTCCAAATTAATTTTGTGTCCCCTTCAGTTTAACATCAATTTTCCGCCCCTTAAGATTCAGATCAATTTTGGGCCCCCTCAGATTAAGATCAATTTTGCGCCCCGTCAGTTTAAGCTTAGATTCACGTCCCCTTAATTAAAAAAAAAAAAATCTATTTTGCACCCTCATCAGTTCCAAATCAATTTCTTGCCCCCCCCCCCCCCCCCAGTATAATATTTTACTTTCAGATCTTTTTTGCGAATTTCACGTCCCCTCAATTTGAGATAAATTTTGCGCCCCTCAATAAAAAATATATTTCGAACCCCCTCAGTTCCAATCAATTTTGTGCCCCTTAGTTAAACATCAATTTTGCAGCCCTAAGTTTCAGATCAACTTGCCCCCCCCCCCCCCTACTAAAGTTTCATATCTTTTTGGCGCCATTCAGTATTAAAAAAAAAATTGCATTTCCTAGTTTCAAGTCAGTTAAACATCACGTCCCCTTAATTTGACATAAATTTGCGCCTCTCAATAAAAAAAAAGTATTTTGCGCCCTCAGTTCCAAATCAATTTCGCGCCAAAATAAAAGACCAATTTTGAGACGCAAACAAAAGAGTAATTTTGCGCCCCTTCAGTTTAAGATCAATTTTGCGCCCCTCAATTGTGTGGGCTTAATTTCCGAAAACAAAATTGACTGGCGCAAATATTCTTTGAGATTGAACATGTCGAAGAGCGCCACCTAAACGGAGAACCAACCAACCAAACGACCTAAGTTTCCTATCAATTTTGCTCCCTGTCATTTATTAAGTTTGGTTGTTCACGTCCCCTCAGTTTGAGATCAATTTTGCGCCCCTCAATAAAATAAAAACAATTTGCACCCTCCTCAGTTCCAAATCTATTTGGTGCCCCCCCCCCCCCCTCAGTTGAACATATCTAGGTTTGAGATCTAATTTGTGTCCCTCAATTAAAAAAAAAAAAATTTGCACCTCCACCCCCTCTGTTTCAAATGCCCCCTCAGTTTAAGATCAATTTTGCGCCCCTTTATAAAAAATTGTTTTTTTCACCCCATCCCCTCCGTTTGAGATCAATTTTACGCCCTTTTATGAAAAAAAAAATCTATTTTGCATCCACCCCCTCAGTACCAAATCAATTTTGTGCCCCCCTCAGTTTAACATCAATTTTGCGCCCCATAAGATTCAGATAAATTTTGGGCCCCCCTAAATTTCCGATCAATTGTGCGCCCCATCAGTTTAAGGTGAATTTCACGTCCCCTCAATTTGAAATAAATTTGCGCCCTCAATAAAAATTATATTTCGAACCCCCCTCAGTTCCAGTCGATTTTGTGCCCCTTAGTTAAACATCAATTTTGCAGCCCTAAGTTTCAGATCAATTTGCCCCCCCCCCCCATACTTAAGTTTCAGATCTTTTTTTGCGCCAGTCAGTAAAAAAAATATCTTGCATTTCCGAATTCCAGATCAATTTTGCGCCCTCAAAAAGGTCAATCTGAGGCCCAATTTAGTGCCCCCTTCTGTTTAAGATCAATTTTGCGCCTCTCAATAACAAAAAAAAAGGATTTTGCGCCCTCCGTTCCAAATCAATTTCGCGCCCAAATAAAAGATCAATTTTGCGACCCAAACAAAAGATTAATTTTGCGCCCCGTCAGTTTAAGCTTAGTTTCACGTCCCCTCAAGTGAGATCACTTTCGCGCCCCTCTATAAAAAAATTATTTGTCACCCCACCCCCGCCCCTCTGTTCCAAATCAATTTTGCGCCCCTTCAGTTTAACATCAATTTTACGCCCCTCAGTTTTGTGGGCTTAATTTCCGAAGCCCACGCCAAAGCTATTGATAATTTGAAATTGACTGGCGCAAATAATCTTTCAGATTGAAGAGCGCCACCTAAACGGGTAACCAACCAACCAACCATGCAAGCAACCAACCTAAGTTTCCAATCAATTTTGCGCCCGGTCAGTTTAAGCTTGGTTTCACGTTCCCTCAGTTTTTAGATCAATTTTGCGCCCATCAATAAAAAACAACAACAAATAAACAAAACAATTTACACTGTCCTCAGTTCCAAATAAATTTGGTGCCCCCCTCCAATCAGTTGAACATCTAAGTTTCAAATCTACTTTGCGCCCTCTAAGTTTAAGATCAAATTTGCGCCCCTTTATAAACAATTTTTTGCACCCCACCCAGTATGTTCTAAATCAATTTTGTGCCCCTCAGTTTAACAACAATTTTGCAGCCCTTAAGTTTCAGATCAATTTTGCGCACCCTAAGTTTCAGATCTATAATGCGCCCCATAATCTTAAGATCCAATTTGCGCCCCTCAAATAATCTTTTTTTGTTTGCGCCTCTCTCAGTTCGAGATCAATTTTGAATCCCCAATGAAAGATATAAATTTCGCCCCCTAAGTTTAAGATCAATTTGGCGATCTTCTGTTTAAGATTAATTTTGCGCCTTTCAATAAAAGTAGTATTTTGCGCCCTCAATTCCAAATCAATTTCGCGGATAAAATAAAAGTTCAAAATTAGGCCCCCCCCCCCCGAGTTCGAAATCGATTTGGTGCCTCCTTAATTAAACATCAATTTTGCAGCCCCTAGGTTTCAGATCAATCAAGGGGCGCAAATTTGATCTGAAAATTATGGGGCGCATAACAGATCTGAAACTTAGGGGGCACAATATTTATCTGAAACTTGGTGGCTGCAATATTAATCTGAAACTAAGGGGCTGCAAAATTGATATTAAACTGAGGGGCCGGGGCACAAAAGTAATTTAGAACTGAAGGGATGGGTGCACACACAAAAAAAGGGGCGCAAGATTGATCTTTTATTAAGAGCGAGAAACCTTGACAGACCGTTAGGCTCTTGTCATAAGACTTTGATTGATGAAATGTAATATTTCAACATTCGAATTCTACTTGTCCTTGGATATTGGTTCATGGCGCACCTTTTGACGGCCTGGGCCGGGGCAGGCTGCCTGTTTCTGGGCTGCCCTCATCCTCCTTGACCTTTAGGGACCAGTGGTTGCCCGGCCCAGGCCGTCAGGCTCTGGTCATTAGACTTTGATTGATGAAAAAAAATATTCAAAAAAAATTGAATATGACTTGTCCTTGGATAATGGTTCATGGCGCATCTTTTAACGGCCTGGGCCGGGGCAAGCTGACTGTTTCTGGGTTGTCCACATCCTCCTTGATCCTGAGGGACCAGTGGCTGCCCGGCCCAGGCCGTCACGCTCTTGTAATGAGACTTTGATTGATGAAATAAAATATTCAAAAAAAATTTAATATTACTTGTCCTTGGATATTGGTTCATGGCGCACCTTTTGACGGCCTGGGCCGGGGCAAGCTGACTGTTTCTGGGTTGTCCACATCCTCCTTGACCCTGAGGGACCAGTGGCTTCCCGGCCCAGGCCGTCAGGCTCTTGTCATGAGACTTTGATTGATGAAATAAAATATTACAAAAAAAATGAATATTAACTGTCCTTGGATATTGGTTCATGGCGCACCTTTTGACGGCCTGGGCCGGGGCAAGCTGACTGTTTCTGCGTTGCCCACATCCTCCTTGACCTTGAGGGACCAGTGGCTGCCCGGCCCAGGCCGCCAGGCTCTTGTCATGAGACTTTGATTGATGAAATAAAATATTCCAAAAATTGAATATTACTTGTCCTTGGATATTGGTTCATGGTGCACCTTTTGACGGCCTGGGCCGGGGCAAGCTGACTGTTTCTGGGTTGCCCACAACCTCCTTGACCTTGAGGGACCAGTGGCTGCCCGGCCCAGGCCGTCAGGCTCTTGTCATGAGACTTTGATTGATGAATAAAATATTCCAAAAATTGAATATTACTTGTCCTTGGATATTGGTTCATGGCGCACCTTTGGCGGCCTGGGCCGGGGCAAGCTGACTGTTTCTGGGTTGCCCACATCCTTCTTGACCTTGAGGGACCAGTGGCTGCCCGGCCCAGGCCGTCAGGCTCTTGTCATGAGACTTTGATTGATGAAATAAAATATTCCAAAAAATGAATATTACTTGTCCTTGGATATTGGTTTATGGTGCACCTTTTGACGGCCTGGGCCAGGGCAAGCTGACTCTTTCTTGGTTGTCCACATCCTCCTTGACCCTGAGGGACCAGTGGCTGCCCGGCCCAGGCCGTCAGGCTCTTGTCATGAGACTTTGATTGATGAAATAAAATATTCCAAAAAAAATGAATATTAACTGTCCTTGGATATTGGTTCATGGCGCACCTTTGGCGGCCTGGGCCGGGGCAAGCTGACTGTTTCTGGGTTGCCCACATCCTCCTTGACCTTGAGGGACCAGTGGCTGCCCGGCCCAGGCCGTCAGGCTCTTGTCATGAGACTTTGATTGATGAAATAAAATATTCAAAAAAAAATTAATATTACTTGTCCTTGGATATTGGTTCATGGCGCACCTTTTGACGGCCTGGGCCGGGGCAAGCTGACTCTTTCTGGGTTGTCCACATCCTCCTTGACCCTGAGGGACCAGTGGCTTCCCGGCCCAGGCCGTCAGGCTCTTGTCATGAGACTTTGATTGATGAAATAAAATATTACAAAAAAAATGAATATTAACTGTCCTTGGATATTGGTTCATGGCGCACCTTTTGACGGCCTGGGCCGGGGCAAGCTGACTGTTTCTGCGTTGCCCACATCCTCCTTGACCTTGAGGGACCAGTGGCTGCCCGGCCCAGGCCGTCAGGCTCTTGTCATGAGACTTTGATTGATGAAATAAAATATTCCAAAAATTGAATATTACTTGTCCTTGGATATTGGTTCATGGTGCACCTTTTGACGGCCTGGGCCGGGGCAAGCTGACTGTTTCTGGGTTGTCCACATCCTCCTTGACCCTGAGGGACCAGTGGCTGCCCGGCCCAGGCCGTCAGGCTCTTGTCATGAGACTTTGATTGATGAAATAAAATATTCCAAAAAAATTTAATATTAACTGTCCTTGGATATTGGTTCATGGCGCACCTTTTGACGGCCTGGGCCGGGGCAAGCTGACTGTTTCTGGGTTGCCCACATCCTCCTTGACCTTGAGGGACCAGTGGCTGCCCGGCCCAGGCCGTCAGGCTCTGGTCATGAGACTTTGATTGATGAATAAAATATTCCAAAAATTGAATATTACTTGTCCTTGGATATTGGTTCATGGCGCACCTTTTGACGGCCTGGGCCGGGGCAAGCTGACTGTTTCTGGGTTGCCCACATCCTCCTTGACCTTGAGTGACCAGTGGCTGCCCGGCCCAGGCCGTCAGGCTCTTGTCATGAGACTTTGATTGATGAAATAAAATATTCCAAAAATTGAATATTACTTGTCCTTGGATATTGGTTCATGGTGCACCTTTTGACGGCCTGGGCCGGGGCAAGCTGACTGTTTCTGGGTTGTCCACATCCTCCTTGACCCTGAGGGACCAGTGGCTGCCCGGCCCAGGCCGTCAGGCTCTTGTCATGAGACTTTGATTGATGAAATAAAATATTCCAAAAAAATTGAATATTAACTGTCCTTGGATATTGGTTCATGGCACACCTTTTGACGGCCTGGGCCGGGGCAAGCTGACTGTTTCTGGGTTGCCCACATCCTCCTTGACCTTGAGGGACCAGTGGCTGCCCGGCCCAGGCCGTCAGGCTCTGGTCATGAGACTTTGATTGATGAAATAAAATATTCCAAAAATTGAATATTACTTGTCCTTGGATATTGGTTCATGGTGCACCTTTTGACGGCCTGGGCCGGGGCAAGCTGACTGTTTCTGGGTTGCCCACATCCTCCTTGACCTTGAGGGACCAGTGGCTGCCCGGCCCAGGCCGTCAGGCTCTTGTCATGAGACTTTGGTTGATGAAATAAAATATTCCAAAAATTGAATATTACTTGTCCTTGGATATTGGTTCATGGTGCACCTTTTGACGGCCTGGGCCGGGGCAAGCTGACTGTTTCTGGGTTGCCCACAACCTCCTTGACCTTGAGGGACCAGTGGCTGCCCGGCCCAGGTCGTCAGGCTCTTGTCATGAGACTTTGATTGATGAAATAAAATATTCAAAAAATTGAATATTACTTGTCCTTGGATATTGGTTTATGGCGCACCTTTTGACGGCCTGGGCCGGGGCAAGCTGACTGTTTCTGGGTTGCCCCTAGCCTCCATGACCTTGATGGACCAGTGGCTGCCCGGCCCAGGCCGTCAGGCTCTTGTCATGAGACTTTGATTGATGAAATAAAATATTCCAAAAATTGAATATTACTTGTCCTTGGATATTGGTTCATGGCGCACCTTTTGACGGCCTGGGCCGGGGCAAGCTGACTATTTCTGGGTTGCCCACATCCTCCTTGACCTTGAGGAACCAGTGGCTGCCCGGCCCAGGCCGTCAGGCTCTTGTCATGAGACTTTGATTGATGAAATAAAATATTCCAAAAAAATTGAATATTACTTGTCCTTGGATATTGGTTCATGGCGCACCTTTTGACGGCCTGGGCCGGGGCAAGCTGACTGTTTCTGGGTTGCCCACATCCTCCTTGACCTTGAGGGACCAGTGGCTGCCCGGCCCAGGCCGTCAGGCTCTTGTCATGAGACTTTGATTGATGAAATAAAATATTCCAAAAAATGAATATTACTTGTCCTTGGATATTGGTTTATGGTGCACCTTTTGACGGCCTGGGCCAGGGCAAGCTGACTGTTTCTTGGTTGTCCACATCCTCCTTGACCCTGAGGGACCAGTGGCTGCCCGGCCCAGGCCGTCAGGCTCTTGTCATGAGACTTTGATTGATGAAATAAAATATTCCAAAAAAAATGAATATTAACTGTCCTTGGATATTGGTTCATGGCGCACCTTTGGCGGCCTGGGCCGGGGCAAGCTGACTGTTTCTGGGTTGCCCACATCCTCCTTGACCTTGAGGGACCAGTGGCTGCCCGGCCCAGGCCGTCAGGCTCTTGTCATGAGACTTTGATTGATGAAATAAAATATTCAAAAAAAAATTAATATTACTTGTCCTTGGATATTGGTTCATGGCGCACCTTTTGACGGCCTGGGCCGGGGCAAGCTGACTCTTTCTGGGTTGTCCACATCCTCCTTGACCCTGAGGGACCAGTGGCTTCCCGGCCCAGGCCGTCAGGCTCTTGTCATGAGACTTTGATTGATGAAATAAAATATTACAAAAAAAATGAATATTAACTGTCCTTGGATATTGGTTCATGGCGCACCTTTTGACGGCCTGGGCCGGGGCAAGCTGACTGTTTCTGCGTTGCCCACATCCTCCTTGACCTTGAGGGACCAGTGGCTGCCCGGCCCAGGCCGTCAGGCTCTTGTCATGAGACTTTGATTGATGAAATAAAATATTCCAAAAATTGAATATTACTTGTCCTTGGATATTGGTTCATGGTGCACCTTTTGACGGCCTGGGCCGGGGCAAGCTGACTGTTTCTGGGTTGTCCACATCCTCCTTGACCCTGAGGGACCAGTGGCTTCCCGGCCCAGGCCGTCAGGCTCTTGTCATGAGACTTTGATTGATGAAATAAAATATTACAAAAAAAATGAATATTAACTGTCCTTGGATATTGGTTCATGGCGCACCTTTTGACGGCCTGGGCCGGGGCAAGCTGACTCTTTCTTGGTTGCCCACATCCTCCTTGAACTTGAGGGACCAGTGGCTGCCCGGCCCAGGCCGTCAGGCTCTGGTCATGAGACTTTGATTGATGAATAAAATATTCCAAAAATTGAAAATTACTTGTCCTTGGATATTGGTTCATGGCGCACCTTTTGACGGCCTGGGCCGGGGCAAGCTTACTGTTTCTGCGTTGCCCACATCCTCCTTGACCCTGAGGGACCAGTGGCTGCCCGGCCCAGGCCGTCAGGCTCTTGTCATGAGACTTTGATTGATGAAATAAAATATTCCAAAAATTGAATATTACTTGTCCTTGGATATTGGTTCATGGCGCACCTTTTGACGGCCTGGGCCGGGGCAAGCTGACTGTTTCTGGGTTGCCCACATCCTCCTTGACCTTGAGGGACCAGTGGTTGCCCGGCCCAGGCCGTCAGGCTCTTGCCATGAGTCTTTGAATATACCAAAAATTGAATATACTTGTCCTTGGACTCTGGTTCATATGGCGCACCTTTTGACGGCCAGCTGACTGATTCTGGGTTGCCCTCATCCCTCTTGACCTTATAGTAGGCCAATAACTCCTGTAATAAACGGCATTCTTATTTTGAATATCGAATAAATAACTAAATTCATGTTTTGAATATCCAATAAGGAAAAAGTAACTAACTTCACAATGAATGTCGAATATCGAATAAGTAACTAACTTCACATTGAATATCCAATATCGAATAAGTAACTAACTTCACATTTTGAATATCCAATAAGGAAAAAGTAACTAACTTCACGCCGGTAGTAAACCGCTAAAGGTCAATACGCATTAGCATTGACTGTCCATGCTTCGAATTCGCTGGAGCTGGAGTGGCTCGGGCAAGTTCAAGTTGTTACGTAATCACAAGTCATTTTTCACTCTCAAAACTCACTTTATATTTGTGTATGATCCCTCTATTCTAGACTCTATTGTATTAATTTTAAAGTCAAAGCATAGAATAAATACAAGATACGAACCGTGAAATCTTTGCTGTTCTCGATCAATTATCTTCGTCGCCTTGAATGATGTCGCTTAAACCTGAACACTGGATGACGTAATGGAGTCGGGCTAACTCGGACCCGGGGACAACTCGGCCCAGATGCAAAAACTGTCATTTTTTGCATGTTAAGGTTTAGGGTTAGGTTTAGGGTTAGGGTTAGGGGTAGGGTTAGGGTTAGGGTTAGGGTTAGAGTTAGGGTAAAATGACAAAAAATGACCGTTTTTGCCCGACGTAATGCAGCGATAGGATTGCTAAAAAAAGACGCTGCCCGCTCATGCCGATACCCGGCGTGCTAGCTAGCCGCATATATGGATACGGTGCGACGGCCAAAGTCCAATATCTTTAAGTGTTTGAGTTGCCTGCCACTGCATAAACTAAGCACACCTGGTTCAGGTACACCTTCCTGGTTTAATTGAAACATTTTATAATACACAATATGTCAGATCGAGGTGCTTTGCTTTAAAGACCGTCAATACTACTGGGCCAGAAGGGATTAAACCACCCAGCCAGGTCACTGACAGGTGGCTATCTCATTAACTCAGCCCTCAACTAACATAAGAAAAAGAGGATCATGGGGGACCAACAGGCACCGATTGTGGAAGTTTTCTATATAGAGGGAGCAAGTAGCTACAAGTAGAGCAGTGGGGCTTTAATTTGTAGCGAACATCGATCCCTAAATCGGAGGGGGCGTCCAAAAAACGGCCCTATATTTTGACGGGGGAAAAATATTGTAAATAATTAAAGGTATAGACCGGTTTTGGAAACGCACCCCTCTCAAAAAATGAAATGAAAGCTCTTATTACCAATCGTGTGAAAGAATTATGTTTTGACTATTACGTGATGATACAAATTTGGCCGGGAAACCGCCCGACTATCAGGACCCGGACTGGATAGATATCGCGAATGCACTTCAAAGGGCGTCGCTAAAGGGGTGCGACCCCCCCCCCCCCCCCCCCCCACCGGTCAGGATATTGTCGGTAAAATTGCGCTGCTGTCGGGAAAAATGAGAAAAGGGGGTGGGGGGACGTGAGAGGGAAAGGGAAAGAAAAGAAAAAGGTAGGGAAAAGAAAGGAAAGAGAAGAGAAGAAAGAAAGAGAGAAAACAAAAAGAGGAAGAAGAGGAAAGAAAGGAAAAGAAAGAAAAGGAAAAAAAGAAAAGGAAAAAAAGAAAAAAGGAAATGACAAAAGAACGGGGGATGAAAGAGAAGAGAGAGAGAGGGGGGTGGTAAGAGCCTAAGAGAATTAGAGGGGTGGGAGTAAGTGGGAGAGGGGCCAGATGTTGGGTGGAATCGCCACGTCGAGGGAGCAAGAAAGATACGCATCAATTATGTTGCTGTGTCGGCTCCGCTGTGTCGGTGTTCTCGCTTGATCCCCGTGTACTATATCATTGCAGAAGTTTTAAGACGTAAAATTAGATATATCGATATATGTAATTACTAACCAGAAATAAAGTGTATAAATTTGTATATATGTATGCATGAACTATAAATGTCAACACACATAATAAACATATGTAATCTACTTCAAGTGATCATTGTGATGGGGTAATTGCAAGAGTTAGTATATTGTGGTCAAGTTGGTGGCCAGATGCTAACAATGATTATTGATTATCAGTTGAATGATAACTGGATAATCATCTGAAAAATCAACTGTTAAATCAACTGGTAATTCAACTGGAAATTCAACTGGTAAATCAACTGGTAATTGAACTGGTAAATCAACTGGTAAATCAACTGGTAATTGAACTGGTAAATCAACTGGTAATTGAACTGGTAAATCAACTGGTAATTGAACTGGTAAATCAACTGGTAATTCAACTGGTAAATCAACTGGTCCCAGATAGCGTTGTTTCAATTTCCATATTAAAAACCAGTTGAACTTACTGGTTTCAACTGGTACCAGTTGACTTACTGGTTTTAACTGGTACCAGTTGCCTACTGGTTTCAACTGGAATTCCGACCTGGGGATCCTTTCTCCCTCGCAATCTGTCTCTCCCCTCTCTCTCTCCTCTTTCTATCCCAATCTGTCTGCCCCTCTCTATTTCTCTCTCCCAATGTCCCTTTCTCTCTCTCTCCTCTTTCTCGTTTCTCTCTCCCAATCTGTCCCTCCCTTCTCTCTCCCAATCTGTAGTTTCAACGAAATTGGGCTTTATTAACATTGAAAATTTAAGTAAAACACTTTTTTTTTTCCCCTACAAAATATTCAATAAACGTTACTTTCCATATATCAAATTGGAAAGGTGCATTTTCTGGTAATTTTCCAGGAATTTGCCCATGTTCAAGGACAATATCCTGTGCCAAGGAGAGGCTTAATATTTGTTCAATAAAAAGTCATGGCAACCAAAAGTTATTGATTTGATTTCCAGAAAACAATATTTTTGCCCACATGTGTATACCCGTGCATGGCATATATACGTGTTGAGTGTATTGAGGACCTGTTAGGTGTGTTTACATCGAGTTTTAAAGATAACTTTTAATTAAAACCTAATCGCCATGAATTTGGTGTCAAAAGATAGATGATTGAAATACCTTCAAGCTGATATAAATTTCATTGAGTCGATCATGTAGTGTGTGAAGTATACATTTTGAGCCAAAAAGATGCTTTTTTGTAGATATTTATTTTTCCTCTAATTTTGGCCAGTATCTAACTGGACAAAAGTGATTGGACATTAAGTAGAGCAGAAATTTCAAAGGATTTGGAGTGCTGAGTGCAATTGATAAGTTCTTCTTCTGTACTCTGGGAAGTTTCCTGAAACTGTGGGCATTGGTAGTTGCCCCCCCCCCCCTTCCAGCCGCTTGTCATAATCTTGTCCATTACCAAGACAAGTTAGTGCATCGATCAGCATGAATATAATATAACATCGCCGCCATGTTTGGTTTGTTGGTTTATTTTGCCTGACTACTAAGAAAACATGTGTATGCTTGTACAGTCATAAGTCCTCTCCGAGAGCTTTAGGAATAATGCCTTGCAAAAGGGCACTATAGCGAGTAGCGAATTCACTTGGTGTTGCCTCCTCACTCCTGAAAAAATCTCCTGGCTTTGATCCTATGTAATATTGTTCTATATGTTCTGACAAGACATTGATATTATCCTGGCTGTCCAGAACGCCAGCCAAATAAGGGAGTCGAGGCACATACATGGATAGATTCTGTTTAATTATCTACCTTATCTAGACTTGCTATGATTCACACCATGTTATAACTTTTAGAGCAATTTGAAGGATACTCAGAGAATGAAGGGGATGCTGAGAACATTTTTTTTTTTTTTTATTCAGAAAATCCAACTGCCCATTTAAACCAGCCAATGACCTAAATATAATTTTGAAAAAAATGGGAAGACTAAGGCCCCGCTTTCAGGCCGATCATGATTTAATATTGTGTGGGGATTTTTACGAATAATGATGCACAATGTTTTTCCTTTTGAAAGAAAATGTTGGATATAACAAAAAAATATGTAGGTTGGGGAAGTGTCCTTTTCCACATCATAAATAGTCTGAGATTTTAATCACAAATACATGATTATGATGCAAAGAAGTTCTTAATTTTGAAGAAAATGATGGATAAATACAGCATTATGCATGTATTATGGAGGTGAGTGTTGAAGAAATCTTGGAACTATAAGATCCCTAGTTTTGTTAAAGTGTATATCCTGGCAAATCTTGGAGATGGGTTTAAAAACGTTTCACCAACCCCCGCCACCCCAATTTTGAAATAGAAATTGAGATTAAAAACTACCAAGATATGTATAGAATGCAAACTAGTTCTGAATTCTGAAATAAATTAAGGCATTAGACATGAAAACAATGTTTACAATGGAAATGGATGTGAGATGAATGTTTGATAATTGAATCACCATGTATGGTAAATAATAAAGAATGCATTTATGTAAATTAGAAAATGACATAGTTATTCATTAAATAAAATCCCTTGAATTTGAATATCCTGACCAGATTAAAGAATATTCAGTAAGAAAAAAAATCGCTCATTAGAGTTTGAAGATTTTTCGTTAAATGCTAGGATAAATAGTTTATTGAGTTGACGTGGTGTTAACTCTTCACCACCCTCTATTTTCTTTCTCTTAATCGACGCCTGTGCTTTGTTTTTAAAAAGGGGCTTCCACTGACAACTGCCAAACTTGTCATTTTTAGTAGAAAAAAGATACACGTATCCAAAGGATCACATCCAGAGACACATTGACCGTGGGAAGTTTGGGGAACTTTCCCATGAGCAGCTCTTTATTTTTTTGGCCGGATAAAGGTCCGGTCGATTTGTGGTCTGAGGGCCACTTGATTATATGCATCTTTTTTGTTTTAATGCAGACTTGCTTTAAATTACCCTCACGTTATTTTAAAGAGAGAGGGGTTCATGGGAAGTTAACTATCCATAATTTTCAAAATTTGGTAATATATTGGGGTTGCTAGTAGTAGTAGATGTAATGTATTATTATATACTTGTCTGTTGTCATCCTCCTCTGCCATGAAATGCATACAGGTTAAGCGCAGTATGAAAATGTTATCAATCAATTTAGTCAGTATGATGACTTTATATTTTGTGAAATAAAATACGATTTTTATATCAAAACTTATTAGTGTGATTCCTGTCCCTTCTGTTTGACAAAGAATATACTTTGCATTCTCTGACTCTATTTTCTCTCTCTCCCCCCATCCCTCCTAAGTTTTATCCCCCCTCCCCCCCCCCCCCGTCTCTCTCTCTCTCTTACTCTCCTTCCCTCTTTCTCTGTCTCTTTCCCTACCCCCCCCCCCCCTCTCTCTCTCTCTCCCTCCTCCTTTCTCTCTCTCTCTCTCCTCCTCCTCCTTTCTTTCTCTCTCTCTCTCCTCCTCCTTTCTTTCTCTCTCTCTCTCTCCTCCTCCTTTCTTTCTCTGTCTCCCTCCCTCTTTAATTCAATCATTCATCATCCAGTACCGTTAATACTCAGTCTGTGCAAACTAGTCTCACTTACTAATACATCATCTGTTTGGAGCCATAAGGGCTCTATGAAGATATAGTATACGGGTCAACGCCCTTCTGGCTCCAAACAGACGATAGGACAAAGTTCAAAGTGCAGGTCATTTCATACCCCATGCAAAGCTACTTAAAGATAAAGTTGAGTTCTGGTCATGTGATTGCATTGTGAAAAAAACGGTGTGGAATCTATCTGAAAAGGTTGATCATCTAGTATATAAGTATTTGTGTGTATTGCAAGGTTCTGGAATCATCAAAATAAGAAATTTGGCCAAATCTTTGCAAAGTTACAAGCACTGTACACAGAATGATGTATATGGGACTACACGAGCACATGGCGAAAAAAACCTACCCCCCGATTTTTACGATGTTTCATGTCGTATTTAGTATTGAAGGCATTTGAAGAGCCATGCTTTTCAGGGAACATGTTTAATCTGATGTTCTTCCACCCTTGCATAATAACAATGATAATGCTCACAAATTATTTTTTACTCTTCCCAGAACTCGACCTTCTCTTTAATGATAGTTTTGAACATCAAATGTGTACATTCCAACCCCTTATCATTGTCATCACTATTGATTGCACATTTGTAATGTTATATTGGGAATCAGTGCAAATTGCCACTCCCTTTGTCAATATTTGATTGTGAAAACAAAAATCAGCAGTGGGAAATTTATGCTGTAGGCCTCTTCACATTGAACTTTTTACACCTACATGTACAGTCTCTTCTTACAACAAACAAACACCTGGGGAGGATTTCACTAACATTGCCGAGCGATTAATCGCTCAACCCATCGTTCGGACTCTACTCATCGCTGCTGCGTTGAGTAGAGTCAGAGGATTTCACTAAACCCGTCGCAGCAGCGATGCATTTTTAATGAGTAAAGTCTTCGTGAACGAGGATGAGGTCAATCGCATCGCTAGCTAAGCGTCCTTTTGCCCGCCAGTTTTAACTGCAACAACTTCATACTTCACCAACAAAAGTTGAAAATGGATTCAAGCAACGTGCAGGATGCCAGTGACGTAAGTTAATTTAGAATAACAAGTTGCGTTGCTATTAAATTGTGGTTTTTCAAAACTATTCATCAACACAGGAGCCTACAATTTTGTTTTTGTTATGCCATGGCTCATCGCCAAGTTTTCGTGGTGGGTTTGCTGCGCCTGTGCATACGGTAGTCTATGAACGTGCGCGGCGAATACATTGCTATCTACATTAGATGTTAAGATGGCACACACTGTTTCAAAAACCGGTCACCATTTTTGTTGGATATTTTAGTAAAATATGTAATCAGAATAATACTTTTCTAATTTCAAGACTCACCGATGTTTCTATCAAAAGGTACAGCCCCTCAAAAACTCTACAATATTCATAGCATTTTGGTCAGAATGGACAAAAAAGTGGTTCACGCCAGCCCAAGACAAGTTAGGCCTATCAATATCATTTTTTGCTCAACAAGACAACAGCTGCATTCTAAATGGGCCTATAATAATGGCGTAGGCCTAGGCCTAAATATACACATCCCCGAGCGAAGCTCGGGGATGTACCCCGCTTGCTCCAAAAAGCCGCTGAGCCCCCTACACATTTGCCGACGACACGAATATCTATTCTATCATAACCTTTATCACCTTGGGAGTGTGTTCTGGGTGTTCGGTATTACATGAGCTTCATGCAGCTCTATTTATTTTTAAATAAAAATGTTAAAAACTCACCTAATCCTGCCTTTTTATCAGTAAAGTCCTTCACACAGCGAACAAAGTTGTGTGCAGTCCTATGGGGCTCGATCTCATGTAATCGCTGTATATGAACCGGAAGGTAATCGCAACTCTGTGAAGGTCAAGTCACGTGACGAGATCGCCCGAGTAGCACGCGCGGAAGCAACTGCTGTAGCAGACGACGCGACGTCTATACTGTGTGCAATGTAAATTTATAGCGTAATCGCCCAGATTCATTCATGATTCAGGCAGAAATTATTCAGCGTACGTAGAAACTGCCATGGAAACGAGAATGCTCAAAGAAGTTGTGGATGATGTGCTCGGAAGTACTTTTGTACTGAAACAAAAACAGGAGTCCATGCTCATAAGCGCTGCCAAAGGAAATCACACCATGGGGATCCTTCCCACTGGATACGGAAAAAGTTTGATTTATGCCCTCCACGCACCACTTTTGAACAAAGTAGGCATATTGTGTTTTTAAATGTAGCTGTCGTTTTTTTTATTGTCTTAATATTTTTTGTTAATCAGCTTTCTTGAATGGAACATGCAACAGAAAACAAGCGCCGTTTAATATGATTTTGTATAAGTTAATATTAAGGCATTGCCGTATATATACAAACTAGGGGTATGTTTGACCTTTTTTTTTTTTTTTTTTTTTTTGCCAGTGTTTCATGATTTTTTTAGAGGGGGACAAAATATCAAATGTCCCCCCTCCTATATACGATTTGAGGTTTAACTTGTATTTTTAAGATTATATGCGACTTTTTGGTGTTTTAGTCGATGTGAGACCTTTCATTTTTCTTGTCAGTTTGTTTTGGAGTCGTTTGTTGGTTTTTACCTACCTCTCCACCTCACTTATTTATTTTTTGAAGAAAAAAAAATCACCAACAAGTTGAACAACAAGGTTTTTGTTAGTTTGTTCGTTTGCTTGTCGGAGAGGTGGGTCTCTTGCACGTATCCTGATGGAATAAGGCTCTGTCATGGGTGTAAAGGGGTGTAAAGTAAACTCTCATTTTGTGTTGTTGTAGTTGTTTTTTGGGGGAGGCCGTTCTCAAGGCCATCGTTTTGATCTTCTTTGCCGCTCCTTAGCCCCCCCCCCCCCTCCGTTTTGGAATTGGTAGCGGCACACCCCCGTCAAAATAACAGTCCCCCCCCCCCCCCCCCCGGGGGGAGTTATACAACCTCCACAATCTTTTCCAAATGTGTCATAAGTATATGCACGCCACGGGTTAGGTGCTCCCGACCCACTCATTTTACATGAATGCAAAAAGGAATGAGACGATCGAGATTCATTCATGCTGGTCTAATTTCAGATCATTATTTTATTTGCATGCATACAGTATACATTCATCGGATAGCGGGCCTTAAAAAGTCCGTCTGATCATGCAATGAGATACCAGGCCCAAATAAGGAACGGAACGGCATACTTCCCATAATTATGTGGATGCAAGACCAGCCAAAAAAAACAAAAAAAAAAAACAAATACAAAAAAACAAACAATAACACACATAAATGAATGAAAATAAAATATAAAATTAAGGTTTCAAAATTAGGCAGAGCTGCTGGAAAATGTACTGGTTTTGTCCCAATCACAATCGGTCTTAAAATGATCACTTAAAGATATAATAATAATCAATAAAATAAGATTGGTGGGACCAGCCCCCCCCCCCCTCCCCATTCCCATCCTGCAGCATAGTGAATATGATTATATTTAACCAAAAAGAAAATTGAAGAAACTAATAACATTCATATTCACTGTCTAAAATATATAACTAACAAACACAGTTATATAGTTACCTTTACAAATGTATGATAAACTAAAACCTGTGCATGCATTAATCTTCTTCTTTTTTTTTTTTTTTACAGCTGAATCCACAGAAAACACACATAACCCTCGTAGTAAGTCCGCTTAAAAGTCTAATGCTGGACCAGGTGCGCAGATGGAAGAATCTTGGCATCAGAACTGCGGCCATTCTTGGCCATTCAGGTCATGACATGGACAGGGAGACTGAAAACGGTAATTCAAACAGCAACGAGAGATTTTACACGTTGTGGGTCATACAGCGGATTATACCAGGTGTCCCAGAAATAAAGTGGAACGAAGATTTTTCAGTATGCTTGCCTTAATTCAAAAGCTACATATTTGGTTTTACATTATTGGATAAATCATTTTCTACCAAAGACCAAAGAGAATGATGCCAAGATTGTTGTAAATGGTTCAGTAATTTTGATTCTATGCCCGTTTCTTTTAATACAATCATTTTCAAATTTCGCATGCTTTTAGCGACCAATATATAGGAGTACTTGTGTCGGGAATGGCGTGTAACATGCGTCCGTTTTCCGATTTCAGTTTTTCTTTTGTTTGCATGCATCAATGGGCTCCCCCCGAACATTCGAAATTTGAAAATGACTTTATTTAAAGAAACGACATGAATCAACACTACTCAATCAAATTCAAAGATCTAATTAGTATCATTCTCCTCGGTAGAAAATTCTTTACCCAAATGATGCAATAAAATTATACATTAAGGATCGTCATCACTTGTATAGGTAGGGCGTAATAGCATTACCATAATTTACATCACAACAAATAGTGCTTCTTCTTGCCACAGTTATGGTTAAATATATGGTAATAGTGTATAACATTATTATTATTGAAGTGATAATGCAAAACATCAAATCCGATGTACAATAAAATAGATAGACGACATACACTGTAAAAACTGGGGTGTTAAAATTGACACCAGTCGGTTTTAGTAGAGGACTACACCTTCAGGTATTAAAATTACTACCTTAGAGTTTGGACATAACACCAAAAATGTTAGAATAACACCATTGGGTGTTGAATTAACACCACAGATGTAAAACGCATGGCGTTGTCCTCTATGTACACCCGATATCAATATAGTTCTTGTTGTATCTGTTGATAAGAAATACAAGTGGAATAGATGTGGGATGTGATTATTTCACGTGTTTATATACAGAATGCACTCGATAGAATTTGACATGAATGCATCGATCACAACGTTCCTGTTATTTCTTCATTTATTAAACAGACCTGATGAATGGAGGGACAGACCTCGTTTTTACTTCCCCGGAGGCCATCCTGTCCCCTAAGTGGTGGCAATGGGTGCGGAAGTTTCAAAACAGGATTTCGTTGCTGGTGCTAGATGAGGTTCACTGCTTTACAAAATGGCATGTTCTTGAAAATTATTTATATATTTCAAGCCATTATCATACAAAATACATGTCTTTTAAAAGCTTATCACTTTTGTTTCTGCTAATCATGTGATTACATGGGCCCATTCAAGATAGCTCTGCATTATGAAGCTGCGTGAAAGTCTTAAACAGCAAGCGAGTTTGCAAAATGCGCCTTCAAAATGTGACATATTCATATAAGACAAAATAGGTATTTCCTCTTCATCGTTTACATAATGAAGGCCTATACATATACTCTGCACCAATGTCATTTTCATAAATATTAACAAGGAGCTACGTTTTCTGAGCTCAGTTTACTTCACTCATGCACAGTGGGATGTGCACTTTCACATGAAGACACTAATTATAAACCATAATTACACATTATCAAATTCACAACATTCACTGATAGGTAAATAGGTCAAACGAGTCAATTTTACCAATCATTTGTGTTCATCTTACAGGGGTCTTACATTCAGGGAGGAGTACCTCCGGACCACATCTTTGACATCCAGGCTGGCATGCCCTATAATGCTTCTTACAGCCACGGCAACAAACAGAATGGTCACAGAAATACTTCAAAACCTGAATCTCCGCAGGGAAGAAGTAGAAATATTCGCCGCTATTCCCAACAGGTTGGTTATACCTTATCATCATAAGCAGTTAATGTGAATGATCATTATTAATGATTTCTTCAAGTCAATTGATCATGATCATAGTATACATACATAGTATCTACTACTGAACTTCTCTTCCCTTATTGTAATAATAATTATGTGAGAAATCTTAAAGGAAAATGAAAATCAGACAGCAAAAACAAAATAAGAATACAGCCCTGCAGGGTTGCGACTAGGAACATTTATAAATAATAAATATGGTTAAGAGTGATCAGGGGTATATCAAAGATTTTAATAGGGACAGGGTTCAACAGGGGGCGGAAGGAGAACTTGCGCGCTCGCAAATCTACATTCTGCATGATACAAAATATCAGTAAAATGCAGTCAATATCTTTATGTATTTATTTATGCATTTATTAACATTAGATTATTATTATTTTTATTGTTGTTATTATTATTATTATTATTATTTTTTAATTATCATTATTATGATGTCGATGACTATTATTGTTGTTACTTTCATTGTTATTATTCTCTTTCATTTAATTTATTTATTTGTTATATTTTGTTTTGTTTGTTAGGAATTCAAACATGAGTCCGGTATCAGGGTATTAGCCAATCAAAATCGCGAATTTCGAGACTTATGTTTGAGTTGCTGAATTGGGTTTGATATCAGCTTTTATACCACAGGGTCCAGGGTTTCATAATTACTCGGATAGGCCCTTTTGAATATCATAAATGAATCATAAGGGAATTGACAGAACTTTAAATCGGACAGAAACCTGTGTAATACTCGTTATCAGTTGAGGCACATTAATTGTCTACAGCAGAGAGTCATAATGTCATAAACTATTAGGCTACATACGGACATTTAATGAAATCTTGTGTGTAAGGAGACTTTTAAGGAATATATGAATAGCTCTGTGGATATGACTGAGTTCATGTACCTTTAATTGTTCTATCCACAGACCAAACATTCATCTATCAGTGGTTCCGGTGAAGGACAAGTTTGAAGCCATTGGATGGTACTTGGATGAATTAAAGGAGAAGGGTGTCGATGCTGCAAAAACCATCATTTATGCACGGTAAATAAATTTTAAAACGCAATTTTCATTTTTCTTACGGAATTAAGTTTTATGAAGGTTTTCATTTTCAATTAACTAGTATGTCAAAACTTTAGGCGAATCTTTATGACAGCGATGCGTTCATTCTTACGTTTAACGTTTTGCAATATAAAGAATTATGTTCACATTATAAGGGGTCAATTTCATAAGGAGTTACGGTTAATCGTTACTTTGCTCAATAAACGGTTTTCCGTTCAGTTACAATTTATATCACTTTCACTATTGTTGACTGGATCTTAAAAGAGGCACACGTGGATTAGCTTCAATATCCTTAATAATGTCACTAAGTATTGTTCTTTCAGACAAATCGACCACGTTGCTGAACTCTACACATGGCTCAACGAAAGCCTCGCCGAGTCCGCCCATGCTCCAGGACCAGGGCAGTCTTGCAGTGTGGAAAGTAGACTGATCGAAATGTACCACGCATCAACGGACTCAAAGAGTCAGGAACGAATATGTCGTAACTTTTCCACCGAAGGTTCTAAGCTGCGCTGCGTTGTAGCAACAATAGCATTCGGTTTGGGTGTCGACATCGCCGACATTGATCAGGTTATCCACTGGGGATGCCCTAGTGATGTCCTCTGCTATTGGCAAGAAACAGGCCGATGCGCGAGGGATGGAAGACCCGGAAAAGCCATTATGTATCTGCCACCCTTTTCAGTCAACAAGAGATGGGTTGATGAAGACATGAGGGACCTTGTCCAATCATCCCGCTGCATCCGGAAATCGGTGTTGAACACGCTCTTCGTGCATGGCATGGAAAAGGACAATGTACAGGTGATGTCATGCTGCTCAGTTTGCGACAGTGCTAAGTAATACGGGACCCATAGCATGTATCCATTTCTATGAGTCAGTGCACAATTTAACACTGCGACGCTGTGCATCCATTCTCGTAGAAAGTGCTTTCAGCTTTTTACCAAGGTTCTTTGGATTTCGCAACACCTCTTTATGGTCGAACCCTTCAAAGCCTTTGTGTTGTCTGAAGGGCAAGTATTCAAACAGTCCAAATCCATCGTTCTCATCCACAAACAATGCAACATCTTGTTTGTATACATCCTCTGCTTTCTTCCTAGTTGGCGTCTTCATGGAGACGATCCCGGCATCACTGAACATGATATCCAGGTACCTACCAAATGGTCCTGACATCTTGGCACATCTCTGCGCGTGTTTCTCAGTCACATTTCCATGAGCGAAGTCGATCATACCTGCAAAAATTGATACAGAAAAAAAAACAGTTAAAATATAATTGTTGAGAAGATCAAATCAACCTTGATTTATAATTGCATATCACGTCACCTACGCACAACGCAAAATGCGTCAAACATTGCAACTGACATACCCTTGTAGTCCATGTTAATGTGCTCAGTACCAAGGTCCATCCCTATGTTTCCTCCGGGCTTGCCAGTGACATTGATGACTCTGTTCCAGATCAAATTGTTCCTGATGTCAGAAGGAGCAAATCCACCGATACCTGATGCCATGAAAAAACAATTTGCGAAATCTAAAACCAACATTTCACCAACATGACCAAGGAAATACTTTCTACTTTTCAAACCCCTCGTTCGAGGATCATTTCATGATGTTCAAAGGATCGCATGGGCACCATCCCTTTAACGTTAACTAGCTAGGTCACTATTAGTTTGAATGCACATGCCATCATTATGACCGTTCATCAGTATACACTTTATTAATTGTGTGTTTGCCAGCGTCCTTCTTTCGGCAAATGGCACAAATCTCCTATCTCTTAAACAATGCTTAATCTGTTTATCCCCAAACTCACAATATGCACATCCTGGAGGATTCGTTGTCTAGTACACCTAATCACAAATGAAACGGACGTATTCTATGTGCATTTCAAGTGGAAGTGGGTCTAAAAGATGATGTGATGATGTGGCACACAGAATATATTTTTGGCACATAATAATAAGTTTATCGTGAGTGTCATGAAGTCTTGTCCTGTCAGTTATTCTCGCATCGAGTCAAATGAATATCTTATCAATGTAAAATCTTATAAGTCTTCAAATTCCAGACTCACATGCTAAAAAGTAGTGGGCATTGATGAGGTACTTTGGGTGTCTCTTTGACCAGAAAGTTATGAGATCGATTTTCCAGTCTTCAACCATGACTGGTCCATTTCCAGCCCGAACTGCTGCTCTCCTGGCTAGATGTCGCAATCCTTCCAGAACGAGAGCTCTACTGTGGTTCAGCACATGGTCGTCGTTTTGAGAATCAAGGGCGCATTCTTCACTGCAATACCACTTCTCTGCGAAGATATATATATGGAATGCATTGGAACTAATGGATTTGTGAAAATTTGTTCCCTCTTCTTATTCTAAGGTACGGTTAGGGCTAATAAGATGCTTGTATAATTTATGATCGAACCTCATCAACTAGACTTTTGACATCCATGGAAAAAATGGGAATATGGAATATATAGTCCACGAATAGAGTTTTGGCTTGCATATCGCAGATTCTGGTAGAGTTTTATCCAGATAGGGACACCAAACGTTGCAGGATTAGTTCTATTTAGTGGGTTATCCAAACTTGCTAAAATGTTAATATTTGAAATTGTGTATTTATAATATTCCTGAAACCTTGTAACTATGAACAATTACAATATTCTTACCGGGTAAGAGATCAGTCAACTGAAGACCAATGCATCTGTGGTGATACCATTCATGACCCCTGCAGTTTCCTTTCAATGCGCACTGCGCCATGTTTGTGTTGCCCTCTGGATCGACTTTCCGCTGGCACACACAGTAGATGTAACTCGGACCACTCTCACAGTCGGCGCTGCAATACCAGTCTTTCTCTTTGTCTGGAGCAGCTGTCAACCCAACACAACTAAGGTGAAACCAAGCCTTGTGACATGTTGAACTGCAACACAGCACCATGTCGTCATTCTTTTCTGTATTAATTATTTTAAAAGGTTGGAAAAACATGTATCAGTCTTGTCGAATACAACTCAATTTTCTTTCAACAGAAGTTAGAGAAAACATTATTAAATTCATCCCCTAACTGATAGAGTGATATGTGTTTGAAGGATATCTTCTTTTTCTTCTATTGTCCACTTTTAAAATGCAACGCCCGTCTCCAAAACGAATTTGGGAGGTTTAAAATGCAGTTTAAGATAATTATGTTAGTAATGGCTTTGGAAAAAAATCGATATAGTGTACAATTCAGCTTGTAACTTATTTACCATTAGGTATGGCATTAATTGTCACTTGATTTTGGAAGCTTTTATCATATAATGAAACGGGAGCATATTCAGTTAAAAGTGCAAAAGAATAGATACTGGTACTGATGGACATGCCTACCAGATTTGCAGAGGCAATAGCCTAGTGCATCATCTGTTCCTTCAGAGGCCTCATTCTTGTATGCTTCTGCAGCTACTTGAACTGATGACTTATCGGGCTCCTGGTATATGTAGTCCACAACTTGTTGTGCCACACTCTTTACCCATTGGAGTTGTTCCTCTGTCGTTCCTTTAGCAGGGAAACTATCAGGGATGTCGTTTAGGGATGACGTTCCACAGAACTTCAATGCACAAAGGAGAGTGTACGCCTCGGTCACGAACTGCATAAATTATAAAAATGATTATTATAATGTGACTTTTAAGTTATGCTGGGATCATTCTTAAACTATCAAAACATCGTAACCCCCCCCCCCCCCCCTTTCTCCTTTTACTGACATTTCCATCATCATTTTTGTCAGTATAAGCTTTAATCTTGAATAATTGTCGCCATTCCAATCCACATTTTGAAACGTCTTTCTCCAATTTCAGTTACTTGAGGGAAATTCATCAACACCCCTCCCCCCTTCACATGAACACAAGCAAAAGCAACAAACGCACACACACACACACACACACACGCACACACACATACACACACTCACACAAATACGGCTTACCTCGTACATATCCCAGACATGCTGAACATTTTGCATCACGTCTTTTTTGAAGGAATGGTGATTGAAGTCGCATTTCAGTTGTGCAAGTGTTCCTCGTGCAGAAATACTTTGACCTCTGAAGAACACATTGTTCGAGTCCTATTATAAAGATTGGCAATATATCTGAATAACGTGATTTATGACATATTTTTCAATGATATCATTTACAAGCGATCATTTCAGTTTCTGGCTCTGACTTTGCAATTTACACGTCCTGTTTTGATTAATCGACAAATGAAGAGAATTTGACACCTAACCCTATCTTTTTATTGAACTGCAATATAATTTTTCCTAATCGACATTGTCATTCACGTTTTGAGACACAGAGCATAAAAGGTCATATAAGACGGTGAAAACTCTTTTATTTGATCAATTGTAATTTGCCAACACGTATTTACTGTGGTCCATGTAGGCATTATTTTAACAAGACCGTGGGAGGGGGGGGGGCATGACGCCCATGCTATTAACCCTCCAATTAAGATGATAACATGACTTTTAGACTCGAATATCATCTCACTTAAGAATTATATTGGGCTGCACCAGTGAGAATGTTCTTCCTTTCAAACTGACCTGCAATAGGAGGATCTCCTTGTGGAACTCCTGAGGTGTTGCAAAGAATGCGTCGAGTCTGTCCTCCCATCGTTCCCCGTTACTTCGCGCTCTCTGGGCGTGTAATATGCGTTCGATTGTCAGCCCGTCGCCACTGACGAGGGTCTGTGTTGGTGTTCCTTCGGTAACAGGCACATAGGTCTGGAGGCGCTCCAGGACTGAAATTGTCCCCTGCGTGGTACTAGGATTGGCGTTCACAACTCCAATTGTTACCTGTATTATAGGTAATTATTATCTGAATGTCAACATCTATTTTTCTTTGATAATATAATCTGAACTTATAGCAGTATGCCCACTATTTTCCTGGTTTCTCTCAGTATGAAGGTAGTTTAAAGTTATACTTCTAATCATTAGATATTACATTATCAACGCGAAGTGAACATTTAATTTGTCAAGTTGGTACTGGATAAACAACTAAGGCATACAATTTGAAGTACTCAAATCGGGCACTATAATTCAGATTCAAGTTAAAACAAACAAATTAAAAAAAGACTGTGAGTTGTATATTGAATAAGGCCTCTATAGCTGCACCCCTGGTCAAATTCTCACCATTTCAGACTTCTTAGCCATGGCAGCTGTTTGTGCGTGTTCTTGTGTGATGGGAAGGTCAGGAGATAAGCTCTCTAAAAAGCCCATATGCCTCCCCATGATGTTCGATACCACATCTACTAAGCGCATTCGCTGGCGGTTGAAGACTTCCGGTGAGGGCAAGAAGCTAAACGGGTCTAAGTCCTCTGCATCGCTCACTGTCGAGGATGACGAAGAAGCTGGCACCCTGTCCCTTGCCGCGTAGCACATCGTCTGAAGGAGGAATTTGTTGCTATGTGTTCTGCCTTGATGTTTTGCTTCACATCCCTTCTGCACGTTGTCAATACAGAGTCCAAATGTAGGAGGACCGGTAATGAACTTTAGCTTCCGACGTATTGTCATGCTCGGCGCTTCCTGATCAATTTAGGGAGAGAGGGATTTCGTATTATCCACATGTCAATTCATTTCAGCATAATATTAATTGAGAAGGAAACACCGATTTTTTTTTTTAGTGTTTTCGTGTTATCTAGAGTAAAAAAAAAGTCATACATTGCTACAAGAGGAAGCGGTCATTTCCTCAAACTATATCTCGATACTGCCAAGTTCTTACTAAGGGGACGAGCTGTGGGAATAAAGAGCTTTATAGATTTTAATACGAACAACTTTCAGAAAAAAGAACATAGTAGACGACTAGTATGGATGTACATAATTTTGTTAATTACTGTGAATATTCAAAATGGTGTATGACTCAAGTACACCCTATATTTCTTCACCTCAATTGTACACTTCCACTCTTTAAGTTGTTGGTCATGATTTTCCGCCATTCTATCGACATGGAACCTGACGCGCTCTGCTCCCATGGTGATGCCACTGTGATTGAGCGTCCGGAAGACTTTCTGGGACACTCCTTGGCGCCACAGTTCTATTCCCATGGTCGCCTGGACAAATTGGAAGCTGCGTGGCGAGTGGGTGTATAATGCCATGGCTAGTATAATTCCCATTCTGCGGTCGATGATTTCCTTTGCCTCTTTATCGGATAGTCCCCTTTTAATGGATAAGAAAAATAAGATCGTTTACGTTATTATCTTTCTTATAAGAAGCGTATAAAGTACTTTTCACCGCAAATTATTGCTTGGGAAACAGAATTTGGTTGTTGTACCCTCCCCCCCCCCCCCAAAAAAAAGTCCAATAACATGACACACAAAACCTCGGACTGCCAATTAAGGCTATCAGATTCGAAATATTAATTCAGTTGTTGAGTTCCTCTAACTTCTCCCGTCTCTATCTTAATGCCACAAAATCATATATTTACATAATTACGTATTGTGCGACACTAAATTGTCCTTTTGCATGTGTTTAGTTTATCTGTGTAATGTTAATTTATAATTTCTTATGTGAAGGAAAGCGCCCACAATCTCTCTTACTTTTCAATGACCCCGCTTTATCCCCCAAAGTACATAACTATGATCAGTGTGAAATGTATTCAGGTTATCACTTATCAGTACTACATGTTGTACCTCCGAGAGCCTTTCTTTCCTTTTGTTCTTCCTCTCTTGGCCCCTTTGACCGAAGGCATCATTGCCGAGATGCAACTGATTGAGAGTGGCATAATCTTCTCGGTGTCCTCTACAAGATCCTCCCAGCTGAATTCTGCGACATTTCCAATTGTCACTGGCTGGCTCAAGGCGCTTCCGGATCGCTTAATGGCTTTCACCTGATAAATACAATCAATCATACTTTAAATTGACTAAAGACATGCGAATACCACGTCGTTATTGTAGTTAAATTGTAAAGCATATGTTTGGTTTCTAATTTAGTCAAATAGTTAAATAACGTAGAAATTGAAACGTTTTCCCGACTCATGACTTGCCTGAAAATCGTTAATTTCATAAAATAATATCGTCTCGCTCTAGAAGCGTAGAAGGAAAATTGTTCAACCAAAATCGATGATACTGGTATCAATTTCTTTAGAATTACATATACACTAATCCATAAAGGCATAGACCGTGCCCCCACCCTCTAGCCTATAATAAAATTTCTTACTTCTTCCCGGATCATCTCTTGCGTGACCTGTAACAGTGCCTTCTTTGCTGCTGGATAATTCCCACATAATTGTCTGAATGCGAGGCGATATTGCGAATTTTCGACACTCGCTACAGCCCTCTCCTTTGCAGTGGTTGGTCTCGAACCAGATTCAGGAAAGAGAGACGGAAGCTCATCGTTGAGTTCAATGCTCATTGATGGTTCTGCGTCTAGAAGAGATGATGATGGCGATGATGGCGGAAGGTTTGTCTGCACGTGAGCATCTACTTGATCATTTGGTGACGATATACATCTTTCTCCTTCTGCGAATTCACCGTCACCTTTGAGTTGAGGAAGAGAAGCTTTAATAATAGTTTATTTTTCTGTGAGACATACGATGTGCTCAAGCTAATCTTGATGAATACGAATACTCCCGTGTCAAAACTTCATTGTGGAATATTTCGATATTGCTTATAAAGTGTTTAATGTTCATGTAATTATTAAGAAACAAGAAAAAAAAAGAGAAATGTATGTTGCATGCAGTTTTACTTCTCAATCCTGAACGGTTATGTATTTGGATGTATGTTACAGTGTTGCTTATCAATCCTGAACGGGAATGTACTTGGATCTAAAACTTTGTGAGCCCTAGAGTTATTTGACGAGATAAATTTTGCGCAGATGGCAACTTGCAAATGTGTAACACTTATTTGAGTAACTTTCCATTCCATTAACCGTTCTTCCGGGGAAAGAGATGCTACAGAAATAATGAATCGGGAGAAATATAATTCAGATTATTTGGGCCGGTATAATTATAGAGACCCCTCTATAAGATATATACCTATCGTTTTGCACATTTTGAACGAATTATATTTTTGCGAACCAGATTCAGGAAAGAGGAACGGGTTTTGCAGAGGTGGTTATAGAAAGAAAATACCTGGCCTCAGTATTTCTCGCGAGGGCGTGTAATCATGGTCATGTTGCACAAGAAGACATGATTCATGCGGAGTGTCCTGCGCTTCCTCCACGGATCCGTTAGGTCTTGGTGCATGGAGGTCAGGCGTCGGAAAATGCGCGGGTCGCTTTGCAGCTGGAGTTGAAAGTCCAGGTGATGAATGTTCTGGCAAAAGTGGAGAAATGAAATCATAAATGAATAAATGAATGAGAAACGGAACACGGACCATATCCTTAATTAGTTAAAAACTTCAAAATATTTTTAAAGATTATATGTTATGTTTCAAATAGCATAACATCAAATGATTTAATGTTTGGGGGTTTAAAAATTCAGAATTTTGATGCAACCCCCCCCCCCCCCCTTCAAAAAAAGGCTCTTGCTCTCTCACTCGCCAGCACGCAGTATTCCCGATAGAGGGGCTGTAAACATGTAAGCCTCATGCTAGATATTTGTGGTACATGAGCATTCTTTTCTTTTTCTTCTTAACTTTCATATAAATTTGTTATATTAATACCTTCACAAATTCGTTGCAGGTACAAAAATGTAAAATAGAAGGACAGGTTTCGTAATTGCATAAGAATTTTCTGATTCGGTAACCCAATATAAAAAGTAATTCCCTGTTTCCTATGCAGAAGTACGTGAAATATCGGCTCGCTCGATGCGCTCGCTAGCACTATTAGGCTTTTTGGACAGGGTGAGTTCTCGGTTTGTGTTTATAAATCTTTATTCATAAGGCAATGCACCCGCCTCCTCATAATATAAAAAATATCCGATTTGAATTTATAAACCAACTTAAAGAATGCCTTATCTTTTACTCAGAAATATACAAATTTTATGCTCTCTCGTTGCACTCGCTCGCAATGATTTCAGACCCCTATAGTCTGTTCAGTATTCGGTTTGTCTGTATATGTCGTTATTTTAAAGACCAACCGCCCAATCATAAAACTTTGACAATGGGGATACACTTTGATTATTCAGGAAATAAATTTGAAGTATTCTATATACTGCGTAGGGTATGTTCATTTTTTTTTCAGTGTCCCTACCGTGGGAACGGGACACCTCTTCCCTCCATTTCCATCCTCCCCCACCCCCCCCCCCCCCCCTCCCACTCAGCCGCTTCAATCGCTCCCTCGCCCCGATATTGACCATGGGCAAATCATGAACACGGATCAATGAACATGGATTAATAAGATATCGAGTAGAATATTAAATAATTTTAGATTAATTTTTCTGAAATTGTCTCACAATAACACTGCACTTCAACATTATTCTTTCCGACACTGTTTCGTATGATCATCATAGCCCTAGCCAACTCAATTTATCCCCCCCCCCCAAACAAAAACAAAAACAAACACAAAAAATCATAATTGAGGCGTGATGCTCGTTGCCCATCACCTGTGCACCATTTCCTTAGAACAATTAAAATCCTAAAATTTTTCCAGCATAAGAAATTTAGGTAAATATATTAAAGTAGGCCTACATGATTTGGACCCTGTTTGAAATTATTATCTTTGTTTGGTTGTTTGTCAGAATAAAAACTAAGCATGGGTTTGGAAGAGTGGTGTACTGATGAAAGGGTCCAATTAAATTTAGCTGTATATAGTGCCATACTAGAATTCATGGGGGAGGGGTGGTCGAGAGCAAAATAGACATTAATAATCGGATCATGTTTTGAGGAGATGCCGGATTTGGGCAGATCTGGATTCCTACCATATTCCTCCGACTCTTCATGTACTCGTTGAGGACTTTGTCCAGGGGATCCGGCTTGATGCAGCGTCCGTCGGGCGGTCCTTTTCCTACTCTGTACTGGCCTTGTTTGACTGACGAGGAACCTGTAG
>JAVYIG010008280.1:0-91248 GCA_035222895.1 Strongylocentrotus droebachiensis
ATCCCTAGGGTTTACACTATTAAAGGAGAATTAAAGGGATAGTTGAGTTCTGTTGCAGAGGGCGCTACACAAAATAATTTTTTGTGAGCTAATGAAAAACTGAGTGTTAAATTTGAAAGAACATACAATTTAAATGACAAAATCATCTTTGTTTGATCAAAATCGGTTCAGAGACGGCTGAAATGTCCATAAATTACGGTATCTATATTTGTGTAGGTACACCACTAATATTAGATAGTTTGAAAAAGCTGTTGAAAAAACGAAACAGCACCTTTTTCGTTGTATTTCAGCCAATGCCGATGTTTGCTTTCTTGTTGGTTATATTAAGCCCAACCAGCCGGCCCATGTATTGTTATTATTAATTAATTAATTAACGGTCACCATATTTTTTTGAAAGTGGAGCTGAATTGGTATGATCGTATTGGCTAAATTTCGCACATTTTGGAGTCTAAAATTACCTTCATAGCAATTTTATGTCCTCAAAGGGCACTAGAAATGTGAGAGCGATAACCATGCACTTTGAAGGCAATTGCGGTCTGAAAACAGAACTCAACTATCCCTTTAAGCTGTGGAAAGATTGTCTGTTAATAATTGATCATTATAAAACTTGACATTTCCGAATGAAGAGATGAGCTGACTCTTGTTATTATCTAGATGAAAATGATAAAAGATATGAAGATATTACATGTAAATTCATACAACCCACAATTTCTGACTTTTGTTCTGAATACAAGTAGACATTGTACATTTACACAATTATTTAGTGTTTTGTTGCTTTTGATCTAAAATTGGAAAAGAAAACAAGAAAAATGAATTAAGAAACAAAGAAATCTAATTTGTGAGATATTTCAGGTGTTTTTTTAATCTTTCTAAAAATTGTGTGTACATTGTAAATCTAAAAAGTGTACATGAATATCAAAATGTTCTGAACGTTTCACATATTTGCATGTTTGTGACATTGTGCTTCCACCTCATATTATCACTTTGTGTGTAAAGCTGTCATTGGTTACACCCACCAATCATGAGTTTTTAATGCATTATCTTCACTTCATTAAATTTGAGAGAGCTGCTTTGAAACTATTATGTCTTGACGGCATATTCATGCAGGCTACATGTATGTATACACCATATTTACTGGTACTAACTTACTAAGGAGATCTATGGATGGAAGTGCATTTAAAGTTTATATGCTATATAGCAAAGCTCAACACCAACAGGCGCCGGGGACTTATTGGCGCCCCAATCTTACGTCTGGACCCAAAATTGAACATCTTTAATGTATTAAAGGCTGGTACTAAACACTCACTAAGAAAAGTGCATTTTGGATCCCCTTTCAACAAAGTGTGAAGCCCGCCGAAAGATATCTGACCAGATGGTAAGCCACAGTTTAAGGGTCCTAGCATGCAGAACAGCACCAATAAAAGTGTGATCTTTGAATTTTGTTTGACATACTGCTGGTCAAAGATTATAATCACTATAAATATATACATTGTACAACCTTAATATTTTAGATTCATGAGATTACTTCAATGTATAGCATCATTTGAGAAGGACATGGTTCTTGCAATTTACTGTACATTTGTACATGTACCATCTTAAGATGTACTGTGTCCTTAATAAAAGTTCCTTCTCTTTCATGCACGACTGCTACAGTCCGCGACATATTCTTGCACATGTGAATGTAGACAGTACATTAAAGTAGCTCATTTACATGTACATGTACATCATCTCCACCCAAGATATTTATAGATCACTCACACATCGGTCAATTTCGGGGATGGGGGGGGGGGGAAGGGTCAGTGTGGAACAAGGGCTCGATCTGAAGTGGAAGTGAGTTTGTGTTAGAACGAGATGAGTTTCTTGGAGATGAGATGAGGTTATATGGGGCTGTTATGGATGCTTCATCAGAGAGAGAGAGAGAGTACATGTACCTCTTAGTGGTTATACTGCTTCCTTGTTGTGAAGATATTGGTTCTTCATGACTTTAATGATGTTTGTTGCCACAAGCCATCTCAATGGTCAAGTACATGTAAGTTTAGTATACATGTAGAATAGAATTACTCTTGTTTTTTTGTTTTAAAGCTGCTCTTATTGGATTTGCTATCTTAAAGATTTCCTGACATTGTATTTTTTGTACAGCTAAAAGTCTCATTCCAATCTCCAATCCTGTGTTTTTTCTTCACGTGATACAGTTTATAAGAGATAGAGAGTAAAAGAGATAAGGGGGAGACAAAGGTTGTTTTAAAATGAGAGACAGATGGGTGTTAAATATGTTTGACATGTAGTGTAGTCAAAATACCCATTTGTCTGTCAATGCAGAAAAAAGGGAGTGAGTTATTTACAGAGTAAGAGAAACGGACAATTATGGACGTACTGTACATGCATGTACTTAGGATTAAATAGCATGTCTGCCATTGTTATGATTTGAAATCCACATTATAAACATGGAAGATTTAAGACCAGCATTCAGCATTGCATATTTTGCACAATTCAACCAACTTTCGCATGAAGAGCAGCAAGATTCTGCAAAACGTATGTGTTCATAAATACAGCACATCATCTAAGGTTTTCGGTTTGGGAACACGTTTGAAACTGTGTACATTAAAATTTACCTCATCTTTCATGAATATCTGTCTTTTTAGATATTTACATGTACATGTATGAGGTGCAAAGCCAAGGGAGAATTCATAACACCTCAAAACCATGTCAAGAATCTGTGCACAGTTAACCTTTAAAGAGAATGATGAAAAAGTACAATAGTACCGGTAATACCCTTTTGCCTTGCAGCAAGACTGAATACCTCAGGCAAGAAGCTAAATGTGAATTTCAACATTGCTACATGATGTGTTTAGATCAAGAAGGGCGTTAACTCTGTATGAAGTGATATGAGTTCAGGACCTTCTGGGCTCTGGGCGGACAACATGGGTTAGAGGATGATAGTTCTCTAGGGTAGATATGAAGTGAGTGAGTCAGATCGTCTGAAGGGTAATTTGAAGACCATTTTGGAAGACGGTTTTTTTCTACCAAGGCTGTCCAAGGGCAGGGAATGACCCTGTAGTAGATTACAGACCTGGACAAAATGATAAAGAAATTGATCTTTTTGCTGATGATTGCACCAAAGTCTTGTAAATTTCCATCTATCAATTCCTTACATTCATTTCTTTTGACGAAGATGGGACAAGTCATCTGCTGAGAGGCTGAAGATTATTAACCCATAGATAGAACAACCTTCTGTCTTCAATACTTCTGAAATGGCATGCACAGCACAATTAAATCTTGAAGAGTGTACAAGCAGGACTCAATTTTAACAGAAGTCAAAATTAAAAATGATAATAACAAGAATATGGGCCCCATGCACAGGTGCACACAGAACCCGCAATTTGAATCGAGACCCTTCTGTAAAGGGTTAGTATGAAGTTTTGGTGTTTAGCACTGAAAGGTACATGTAGCAGTGTATCTCTATTCCTCAGTTGTTTTGAGAGGTCCTGGCTTTCGATTCCTGTTCAATGCTTACATTCTTCGACAATGTACAATGTATTCTACCCACATTTATCCTCTCTTGAACCCGGGGGCCCGTTTCATAAAACTTGTTATCAATAACAAGTTACAAGCTACTGTTATAAGCTACTGAAGTGGTGGCATTGGATTGGCTGAGAGCAAATTTATCATAGAAATTAGTCATTTGTTATAGATAAAAATTTTATGAAATGGGCCCCAGGTGTTTTGAATGGGGTAACTAGCAATGCTGGGGTATTAATAATTGCTATAAAGGCCCTTAGGTAGAGCAGTATGGTGTGAGCTAGCCTGGGTTAATACTTAAAATAGGACCCTGTCATTATTGTAATCATTCTCTTCCTTATCTAGATTTATTTTCTCCCTCATCTGTTCTTTCTTGCTACTTTTCATCTTGAGTAGATGTGGACTAAATGATGGAGACGTTTTGAAGTGTAATTGGAAAACCAGCCCTTACCAAGGTTGCCACAATCAGGGATGGCCCTGTGGTTATCATTAGTTCTGATATTAAAAATAAAATGAATGATGGGCTTGGAAATATTTTTTCCAGAAAAAATGTGCCTCAGAAAATTGATATTTTTCTGAATTGCCCCACAGTTTTGGCATCTTACTTCATGCTTCATTTCTCCCATCCTTTTTCTTCTTCATGTACATGTACATGTATCTCTTTTCTTTCTTTTTTTCTATGCCAGAGTATATCTTTCTCTTTAAAAGTAAAATAAAGTTTTAAAAAAATAATTTATATTCTTGAAATACCACCTGTTATCATCTTTTCAATTTTTGTCTTGTTTTGTTTGTGTGTCTTTGACAATCTCTCTGTCTCTCCTTTCTTTCTTTCTCTGTCTCTCCTTTCTTTCTTTCTCTGTCTCTCTTTCTCTGTCTGTCTGTCTGTCTCTGTCTCTGTCTCCGTCTCCGTCTCTGTCTCTATCTCTCTCTCTCTGTCTCCTTTCTCTCTCTGTCTCCTTTCTCTCTCTCTCTCTCTTTTCTCTCTCTCTCTCTCTCTCTCTCTCTGTCTCCTTTCTCTCTCTCTCTCTCTTTTCTCTCTCTCTCTCTCTCTCTCTCTGTCTCCTTTCTCTCTCTCCCTGTCTCCTTTCTCTCTCTCCCTCTCTCTCTCTCTCTCTCTGTCTCCTTTCTCTCTCTCCCTGTCTCCTTTCTCTCTCTCCCCCTCTCTCTCTCTCTCTCTGTCTCCTTTCACTCTCTCTCTCTCTCTCTGTCTATCTATTCTCTCTATTTTCTGCCCTTCTAGAGGTTCTTCTCTATGTAGTAATTGTCAAAATTGTCCTTCGGTTGCGGTAAATGAAGGATGGAATATTGCTTTTCTGAAGTTGTGTGATGATTTTTTTTGAGATATTACTCCTCTGTGGTCAGAAGAAAGAAAACACATCAAAGCAAACAACAATGGAGTTAAGATTCAAATATTGAAACAGGAAATGAAAGAAATGTCAAATATTTTAAGGTAATTTTTTTCTCCCGTTAATCAAATGTATGAACATGAAGATGTTGCAGGGCTACAGTGTGCATGTGAATGTATGTGTATGTGTACAATGTATGTAGTTTCTTTAAGCCATTCTGTTTTCGTTGAGGATCTGACCTCGATATGTAGGGCAGGATGCTAATGGATGCACATGTATAAAATGCAGTGTTTTTTCTTAGCTCAGCTCGTCAGAATACACAAGTCCCATAGATGATGGCCTACATGTACTTGTACTTCTACTGCCGCCACAGGCAAACATATAACAGATAGTGCTTACATGTATCATGGGATTGGGTTGCGAAAGATACTATCAAGAAAGTGAAGGTTTATTACATGTATGCTCCATAAAACCCTCATGTTACAAGTTTAAGATTCAAAAGATACTTGTTCATGGGATTGCGTTGGGAAAGATACTGTCTAGAATTTATTGTGAAGGCTTATATTATGCTTCTTTTATCCCTCATGTTACAAGTTTAAGTTATAAAAGATAGTACTTGTTATGGGATTGCGTTTTAAAAGATACTGTCTAGAAGTTATTTGAAGGCTTAATCTGCTCCATAAAACCCTTGTTACATGTTCAAGAAATCTTTGGTTACCTTTGTTTTTGAATAGATTAGTGAAACATAACATCATCTGAGCAGCACCCAACAGATTTGATTTGCCTATTAGGGGCTCTCCTTACAGGGACTGCTGGTATGGCAAGCTGTCAACAATTATTTATTGATACTTGAAGTGGCTATTGTTCGCAATTGCACAATATGTATACCAAAATAAAAATTGCATTGCGAAGTTTTATGAAAGGTAATAGGATTTTGTCCTCCAAAGGGGTCTCTGACATATCAACAACAACAAAGGGGACAGGACATCCACTAGAACCCCCCCCCCCCCGCCTATTCCCCCCTGAATTATAGTTAAGGATTTGATTTAATGTTATGTGGTGAAATGAAGATGAAACAAAGAAATAAACAAACACAGGAGAAAGGAGGTCTAGACTTAAAGGGGCATGTTCCCCGTATTCCAGAGGGCGTTCAAAATATGTACCCGCTGGCGGACGGTGCTAGCTGCCTATTGACATCAACAGAATACGGCTCTTACGCAGATGGCATGTTCCGAATGCCCGGACAATGCCGATTATCGCATACATGTGCCGAAGTAATACCAATCGCAGTTCGGCTCTAAGATTCGGCTGCTGTTTCCGCCCACTTTCGTGACGTCGCGATCGGCAGCAATTAGACTGTGGGGCAAGTCACTGTATTGTGTTGTTTCGTAGTCCCATCAGTGGCAGTCAACCAAACCAGTATGAAAATATAAAGAAAATTATTACAAACATATTTACCGTTTGTTCTCCTCATTTTATTTACGGGATCTCGTGAAAAGTAATTTAAGATAATAATTATGTCGCCTCCCAATATTCGTGGGTAATGTGCCGGAAATATCGGAGATGTGTCCAATTCAACCAATCACGAAGCGGGATTTTCCCTACGTCATTGTCCTCGTTCGCTACATAGAAACATCTAACAACCATAATGGCGGATGACGCTGATGAAGTTTCGTCACCGATACAGAGATAAAAAAGTGTTTTATTCACTCCCGACTGTGAATGATGTCGTTTTGAAAGAATTTACAGACACAAAATGGTCCAAAGCTTTTGCTTCTGCTGAGATTTTGAAAAATATGGACGGAGAAAAGTGCAAACTTGCGACGGATTTCCTTGCCAATGTCGCCCGTATTGTAACCGTGTACAGCGACAGTACCAGCGGCAGCGCAGTGCAAATGTCATTTGCACTGCACTGGTACTATACAGGCGACATTGGCAAGGAAATCCGTCGCAATTTTGCACTTTTCTCCGTAAAATACCTCGAGACTCTGACAAGACTGAATTTGAAGGTGAGTTTCCATCTCTTTGTTTGCAATAACCATGATAACCCAGCAAAAATTAAGGCCCTGCCTTCGACTTTGACATTAAAAAAAAAACTTTAAAAGTTTGTCAGTTGTTTGAATCGTTCACAATGCCTCTGTGAGTTGACATCAATTTTGTTTGTCATGTCATTGATGTAATCATGTACGTAGACCCTAGCTGTAAATTATAATAATGGAAAAAAAAATGTCGGACAAGTTGGACGCATTGAGCCAGGCTTTACTTAACTTTAGACATGCCTTCCTACTCCTAGATAGTTTAACTTATTGGCCTGGTCACAACAGCATTATTTTAAACTGGTTTATATTTTCTGCTGGGATGTGCGGTGTTGTTTTCATTTTTTGTAATCGGTGCATTAAGCCATTATAGTTGCACACTAGGGGTCAAAATACAAAGCCTATTTAGACAAGGGGCACTTTTTCTAACATGAAGATGGACATGGCGGCTGTACCGCTGTCAAGCTATCAGTATCAGTATCACCAATTTTAATTTTGGACTTTTTTAAATAGAAAAGACGGCGAAGCTATTGCCAATTTTTGAAATAACTTATAGACTAATATGAATTTTGTTTTTGAAACATTTAAAGAATTTTCTAAAGACGCCAAAGCTATCTAAATTTTTTGAAATGACGGCGAAGCTATCGCCAATTTCTGATATGAGCTTTGTTTTTGACCTAGTGTTTTATATTCTTGTTTCCCCAGATCCATCTGATATCCCTCTACAACCTAAGAAGCTGTGTAGGAGTCTACAATCTCGGTGCTCATCTGCCAGCTTTGATTTGTTGGACCTATTTGAGACCATCAGTATAAAAGTTACGCCGTTCATATTGAGCACTAAATGTATGCAATATTTGTTGCTGTTTATCAGCAGATTTTTCAACATTAACTATTGATAACAACAAATATATATGACAAAATTTAAATGAACAAAGGCAAGATCATTGTGAAACTTTTTCTCTGATATTCCTTATTCAATTTGGGATGCCAAAATTAATCTCCCAAGGTTTGAATGTTACAAACTGTTCCAATTTTTATTTCATCAAGAGGCAAAAATTTCCCTTCAAATGTCAAGGAAACGATGTCCTACAGTTCCCTATTTATTCCAGACCTGATAATTATATTGATGAATTCAGTGGCGGATCTATGAAAAAGTGTCGTCTTACCCCCCTCCCCTCAACAGTAACAGCTTTTTGGCCATTTTTCTATCAACATATTTTAGGAAATTTTCTCTGAACCAAAACAAAAAAGACAACAAATGACTAGACACATCTTATCAATGTTTCAATTCCATCAATATTTATGTAAAAACTTTGTTAACAATCTTTGCAGTTCAAGTTAAATTGCATTTGTAAATTACAACTTACATGTACCATAGTTCTGATTTCACTGGCAGTGGCAAGTACCGGTATTAGAAAAATTACCCAGTAATAAGCTACTTGTAGATAAATGTCATTGACAAAATGGTAGTACGTACGGTAATACATTTTACATAATGAATGAAATCAAATTAAACAGAAGAATATAATTTATTTGGCATTTTTGGTATGAATTTGTTGTTAGGTTTCTCTTTAAAATTTGTATTGTTCTAAACTGATGCTATGCAGACCATGAGCAGTGTTGCTGTCTAGTACCCTATAAGTATTAACAAAGTTTTGAACAGCAATATATTTTTCTGGGAAGTGGAAAATAAACTAAAAGCAACAATATTAATGATTTGATTGAAAGGAGTTTGCACAGTTGATGAAACTCAATAAGACATGTTGAATTAAATAAGGTAAAATATGATGAAGGAGAGAGGAAGAGTAAGGAGAAAACAACGGGGGAAGAAAAAGAGATCTTTAAGAGCTAGGAGACATTAAGAGAAGAAAAAACGTGTGTGATGAGAGAGAGAGAGAAATAGAGAAAAAAAGGAAGAGTTAAATGAGTGACATGAATATACAAACAGATGGTAACTTTAACAAGATGCAAGAAATTACATAACTTGGGCTTAACAAAACTCGTCTTGATGACGTGCTGAAATAAATAAAAAACATGGAAAATTGCAATTAGTGTTTTCAAGTTCACCAACAGCATAAATATAAATTAATTGCGCAGAAAAATCACACCTGAACAGTCTCATAGAGGTCTGAAATAAATGTTTTGCAAAAAATAATCAAGAAATAGCAAATTTGAATGCCTTTTGAATCAGCAAAATGGCTATTTTACCATAGTTGGCGCTAGTCTTTTTCAAGGAAATCTTGTAAAAATCCAATAATACTAATTCGCGGATTAAATTAATTGCGCAGAAAAATCACACCTGAACAGTCTCATAGAGTTCTGAAATAAAGATTTTGCAAAAAATAATCAAGAAATAGCAACTTTGAATCAGCAAAATGGCTTATTTACCATAGTTGGCACTAGTCTTTTTCAAGGAAATCTTGTTAAAATCCAATAAAACTAATTATTGGATTATCTCATTAACGGGTGTACGAAATTTGGAGAACAAAAGTATTTTCTCATCAGCAACTTCATCACAATCATTTAGTATAGTTAGATTTCTCTGCCAATGATGGGACTACGAAACTTTTTTTTTAGATGTGTAACTGGCTCTTGCCCCACAGTCTAAATCAGCTGGCTTGGCGAAGGCAGGCCAGGCCGCGCGTACTTTGATTGACAGCTGTATGCAAATTAGAAGTCGACCTTCGGATCCAAGATTGCGATGACTAGAGCAGCGATAACTACACTGGCGGGAACATGCCCCTTTAAATGGTTATCCAGGTACATGTACATGTAGTCCTGCGGTGTACATTTATACAACCTATACCAGTAAATTGTACTTGTACATAGCTAAAAGCCACAATTACTCATTCAAAGTGTGGAATCACCGTAGACCACTTTATAGACTATATGAGTATCAGAAACCATATGGACAACAATGCTGCCCGCTCTTTGGTTTGTTTGCAATGATTTATTTACAAAATGTACCGTATGTGTAGTTGGAGACATGGGGTTGTCGTCCTTTTTCAAATACATGTCTACAGCTTTTCTGATCATATACAATGTAGATTTTAGACCAACGTTAATAGCCTGTTCAGAAATTTAGACTAGAGGAAGTTTCAGACATGCCAACCGTTCCGATTTTAACGGAACTGTTCCGTTTTTGAAGTTTTTATAGCCCTAAAAAACGGAACGTTCCGATTTTGGGGAATTTGGCTTTCCATATATAGCATTGACTACACTGGATAGGCACTTTCACGTACATGGTCCGTCCGCCGCCATCTTGTTTAATTCCGAAACAACACGGCCGCCGTTATTACTGTTTTGATACTAGTGTGCGGTCGTGCATTTTGGGGGGAGCATGGTGGTAGATGATCGTGCGCGCGGCGCCCGCAATACCCATTCAAAGTATAGTACCGAAGACTTCGGTGATTCAGTTGGCACATTGCAAGTGCGATATACGGTGTGTTGTTGTTCATGAACGCCGGGCCTAGCGGCCTGGGCTGGAGTGTCTGTGGTACTGGTGATCGTGAGTGTGCGTGTGTAGGATACGAGTTCTGCCGTTTGACTGTGGATTCGAATTTGCCATTCGACGCTTGAACGAGGTGTTTTCTTCCTGAATATTATCATGGATTCACTCAAAAGAGCGAGTACCCAAGGAGGAGATCCTTTGACTGGAAACAGATTTTTAAAAACGTTTTTATGCACATCTTTATTTTGGACTTAAAAATGGTAGGTTCGAAATGCAGTAAGAGCAGTGAAAAAAATACACGGGGGCTCGGGGCGAATTAGCCCCCGAAATGCCCAAAATAGCCCCCGAAAATCAGAAAAGAGCCCCTGTAAATTTGCATAGAGTTCAATGCAAAACAAATTTTAGAATGTCATTTTCATGCAGGCAAGCTTGAAAAGTAGCCCCCGAAAAATAAATATTAATTTTTTCCCTGAGTAAGAGTGATTGGGTGTTTGTGTACGTTTTGCGCGAAAATTATGCTGCGGTGTCTTGCGTTCCGGAAAGACCCCCATTTGTTACGGACAAATATGGTAAATGTTACTGACAGCCATCATATAGGGTTGGCATCTCTGATAATGTATACTGCATTTATTGTCGGCAAGATCTAAAGATCAGTGGTGGAGTCTTGTTCTGCTGACATTGATTTTGACAACCTCATTTACATGTAGCTCAATGAGTTACAATAATTTTGGATTGTTGACTGTTGTCTGGAAAGTTGAATACTATTATTGCCAGTCTCATTTTATGCATAGATCTATGTCATGTATAATTATTTAAAAAGTAACTAGACTTAAATGCATCACTCTGCATGAGTGGCTAATTAAATCTATGTCTATTATCTGCTCTGCCTCTGCCAAGGATAAATTAAAATGTGGAATTCACTTCAATCACTTTTTTGTTTGGTATGACACAAAAATTACCCATAAACTTGGGTTGAATTTTAGGGGAAATGGTCCCTAAAATAGGCTCAGATTGCACCAGAGAGCATCTGGAAACCCAGAGCTTCCAGGGCCCTAAAGCGGGCCCTGGACCCCGGCTAAAAGGACTTCGCGCTCGTGATGTGCGCTTCGCGCACATAGTGTACAGATTTCTCATTTTCAAATGTTGGCATGTATGAAGTTTATGTGAAACTTGCGTAATGAAAACTGTACAAAGAAGAATCATTGTAGAATGTTTAGCAAAAGGGGTGTACATGTACATTCTGGATAACATCTATCTAAAGAAAGTTAAAGAAACTAGTCTATGAAGAGGTCGGTTGGCATGACAGCTGGCCAATCATTAGTGCATCCTCACGATAAGCCCTACTATTTTTACGATTTTCGTACTATATCTTCATGCAATTGATTTTTGTTGTTTGAACAGGAGCAGGTGTACAGGGTGATTTGTGTTGCAAAGCAATATTGGTAATCAAATTACCGAAACCATTTGCTGCCCTTGATGTTCACATATACATGGATGACCATTTAAATACGCTTCTCCGTCAGCTTGATTGAGCTTGAGCTTGAGTTTTTAGAAAAAAGCAACCCTTTTCAAGAAAGAAGTCGGACGTACTTGTAGATGTTTGCCATCTCCATTAGCCAAAGTCGTGTGATCACTTGCTTGAGCAATTAATTAGCACCATTCGGGTGTGTCATGTACATGTACATGTAGCTGTACAGATTAGCCTGCTAATTACCAAGACAGCGGGCTAGTTTACTGGTGAATACTAGGGTAGCTCAAGCCAATATCTCAAGTGCAACAGTGAAATAGACCGTAGCACTATTTGTGTCTCCACTGTTAGTTGTGATCTGGCTCATTTCCCTTAATCAGAAAGGGCTATTTTGAGAGCTCAGGCTATGGGGCTTTATATACCATACATACTGTATGTACATGTTCATGTACTGTACGTGCTAAAAATGAATAAATAGATCGATAACGAACACTGGCTATCAAATTTGAGGCAAGGAACCACTAGCTAAATTTCAAATTCTTACGGTTCTTAAACTTTACAAATTAAAAATGCAGTCTGTTTGACAAGCGCAATTGAATGAATAAAGATAAACATAATAGTGGTAGTGGTAGAGAGCAGACAAGCCAGACATGTAGACAAATGTGAGTGAACATGCAATCAACCTGAATTCTTACATGAGTGATCGTTACAAGCCAACATAAACTGTATTGTCCCCATTGCATCAGTTGTTATTGTTACTCCATCAGATGTGACATACATTGATATTTTAAGCCTTTATTTTCATGAGTGAGTCTTCTATCTGTGATGGAGTACAGTGTACATACTGTAGACTGACATAGTGATAGAGGCTGACGTACATGGAATGTACATTCAGGTAATGAAGAATGAGAATCTAGCACTGCAGCATGCTATTAATTATCCTCTCATCAATTAAATGAATGGCTCACTGCGCTAATTGAGTAGCACTGATTTATGCTCTAGTGATTTATGTTTGAGTTCTATAGGCAAATCGTCATAATCATGTAATGTCAGATACACTGTAGAGAATTGATGCTGCAGTGGCAACGAGATAAATTATTTTTTTGGCAAAAACCTGCACTTGAATATTCTAAAAGTAGTAAAGTACACAATGTTATGTGCTCTATTCAAGATCCAAGTTTGGTGATATTGTAAAAGAAAACATTTTGGTGGGCCTACATTTTTCCCCATTTTATCCGATGTCTCTATAAAGTGCTTTACAGATCTAGTATATATTAGTAAAAGTAACTCATTGTCATTTATTGATATGTTTGATTACATGTA
This sequence comes from Strongylocentrotus droebachiensis, assembly GCA_035222895.1. Lineage (NCBI taxonomy): Eukaryota > Metazoa > Echinodermata > Echinoidea > Camarodonta > Strongylocentrotidae > Strongylocentrotus > Strongylocentrotus droebachiensis. The sequence goes on from JAVYIG010008280.1 coordinate 13,144, forward strand.
TGTTAGTATTAAACATAAATTTACGCGACAAAAACCTTGGACCTTCCATCTATAATAGATAGGAACATACTGATGGTATCCTACACATACAAATTGTAAGTGTTTACCCTACAATGTACATGAGTACTTATGTACTTGTACATGTAGTTCAATTTCAGGCATGCATACCGGTACATGAACTTGCACATATGTGTGACACATCCTCCGGCAACATTGCTGTGCAGTCAATCGCTTACGCTGGTTAAATTGGAGTGTAGTGTGTCCGTCGTCACAAATTGCATTTTTGAGCGAATGGCTGATGTGATATTGTCCGCAGAGAGCCAGAAAGGTATTAACTCGTATGAATTTGCTCAGATGTAATAAATAGAGGTGATATTCCGTAATAGAGTTGATATGATAGGGAAAGGCGACATTTTCAACAAAGGAAATGTAGATACAATGTACATGTAGGCCTAGTGAGAGGATAGGCAATATCTATAGAGAGAGAGAGGGGGAGGGGGTGTATATAATCAGAAATAGAAATAACTTAGAGAGTAAAGGAGAAGGTGAAAGAGATTGACATGTGTAGATCAATTGAAAAAACTGGAGAGGAAGCAGAATTGTGAAATTAAAGCCCCTTTGTACTAGTTTGGCCAGGGGGATAAGACCTCCCTGCATGGTCACTGACAGGTGGTTATCTCATCTAATCAACTCTCAATAATAAAAAGGGGACCATGGGGGACCACTGCTTTATAGGCATTGTTTGCTGTATAGAGGGGGCAAGTACATGTAGCTATAAATACTGCAGTGGGGCTTTAAGAAAATATGCATGCATTGCCAGGAATGAACTAGTAGTTCAAGTTTACAAGACAAAATTTAGAAAAAAGAAAAATTAAATTGAAGAAGATGAATAGGAGACGCAGGAGGAGGGTGATGAAAAGGCGGCAAAAGAGAAGAATAGAGAAATAGCAAAGATAAAGAAAAGAAGGAGGAGGAGGAGAAATGAAGGAGGTTTAAGGAGGTCCGTAAAGAAGAAGAGAGATGATCAAGGAATTTGAGACCCAAGAACAATATGGGAATGAAAATGATATCTTTCTAGTTCATATCATACAGCCTTTATGAAAACCTATTCAATATCTCCTATACATGTACATATTGTCGCAGGTAGCCATGGAAAGGTCATGACCTTTTTCTAGCAACGCTGATGGCTGATCGATAACGAGTGTAAATTTGTTTTGATTGTGGCAATATCCCTGCCCCTGCAAATGGAAATGGATTCAATCCATCTAGGGGCTTGCATGTAGTACATGTATGACTAATACCTCAGGTGAAATGTACTTTCCACTTGGACTAGAATTGATGTAGTTTTTAGAGGGATGTGAGTGATACAGGTGGATGGTTACAGGTTAAAGGTACTATTCAGTGTTTTTATAACAATAATCAAATTGATTCAACTTTACAATATTAGCTATCGTAGAAAACTGTAAAAAAATCATCTAGTCAGAGTTTCAGGCAAGATTATCAAGTGATTATAGGGGGAAATTACTGGAGGGGGGAGGGGCAAACAAATACAATACAGGCATACCACTGATACTAAAGGGGGATATTTTCCACAAAGCCCAGAGAAGAATGAATATTTCTGTACCTTGTACTGTAGGTGCATGCTTTAAAGATGATTGTATCTTTTATCTAAACCTATAAGTTGATAATTTAAAAGATATGTGCATCTGAGGGGTCATGTGTAAGAATATGGGACTGATTCAGACTTTTATTTTCATTCATTTATTCATTTTTTTAAATTTTTTATTTATTTATTTTTTATTTTTATTTTTTTATTTTTTATTTATTTATTTTTTTTTTTTTTTTTTTGGGGGGGGGGTTCTGCTTGGGACCTGGGTCTGTGAACTTATCCTTACAAAAGCATGTTGCATAGTATGGTTTGTAAAATATTTTACAGACTCTTTCTCTTTTGCAAGTAGGTAATGAAAATCACTACAAGTTCAAGTTTGAGGATTGAAATGTTTCATACTATAGATGTGAATTGAAGATGGCAGAACTTTAATAGCACCTGTGAAACTTGGCAATCCTCACTTGACTAGAGAAAGGTGTGAGTAGTACATACCTTGGCTAACAATCACAGGAAGAGAAACTTCCTCTCCCTTTAATAGTGCATGGACACCTTACCCAAACATCTACATGTACATGTATGTGCCCAATGGCTTCATCAGTTCCTGTGTCAAACCCTAGATGACATTGAACTAGTACATGTACAGAAGTAGCAAAACTTTTGGCCTATTTTCTCCAAGGGGTTATGGAGAGGAATGTGATATCACAATAGTACTATTCAATTCGATTTATTTCAACCATAAAAATAATACAATATTTATTCATGGAAAATGGTTAGGAGCCTCTAAAGAAGTTTGAATACAAACTTGTGGTTGGGGCACCAACCATGACATATATATTGAGAAATTAGAGAAATTAACAAAAATAACATTAACGGGAAAACAAATATATACAACAAAAAGATTATAAAGACCTATGTGAGCATAAAACATTTACAGCAAAGCACCAGCCATGAGCCCACAGAGGACACAGCATCAAGCGACATTGCGTCCCTATGCGCCCCTAGCCGGTGTTTTAGGTATTACAAAACATTACAAAACATGATTCACATGATCACCCACTGTAACCTAGGTTTTAAAGCCCTTCAAAAATTGATTATCTCATCTTGTGTTGTTCTGTGCTCAGCCATTATATATTTTCTATGGAGAAAAAAAACCACTCAGCAGATAGATTTAGTTCTGAGCATTCAGCATCAGTTTTGTTTGCTTCTTTCAAAACTTATTTTCTATTATTAATTTTCCTGTGAAAAGTAATAAAATTTGTAAACTTTCTCATTCTATTATGTCAGTTTGTATGAGAGTCTTGATAGAAACATCCCCTGGAAATGATTCCTTTTTTTAAATGCCCTCATTTTCAAAATGACAATAAATGCATGTAGCTATTAGTTTTAAGACTAAACTGGCATGCCCCAAGTAGATGTACATGTTCTAATATGTGATCAGTGCATGTGTTTATCATCAAGATTAAGTCAATTTTTTTAAAATAAATTTTGGTGATCCAAAATTTCTCAGTAAACACCAATTCCTATGTACTACATAATAAACCTTCCAAATTGCTTTTTTTTCTCCACATCACTTCTTATCCCATGAGTTTAAAGCGATACTGAACTGATGAACTTTCTGCCATGTAGCGTACTATTTGCTGCACAGTGCCATCTCATGGTCAGCTTGCTAACAGTGCATACCGGTAACCCAATACAGTGTACCTGATTCACACTTTGACACAGAGGACTCGATGAAAGAACCAACAAGGGATAAGGGAAGCAGGAAGTTACGGGACCATACTGGTGCAGCTGAATTCAGACATGGCGCTAGAGAGGCTCAACAAAAAAAGCAGTAGTGCTTCTAGTACAGTATGGCTTTAAAATAACTATCATGATGTAATGCCACTAAAAGCGCCTTGATATAGATTGTTCAGCTTGATCATCCGGGATTTCCTTTTATTTTATTTTGAAAACTCTTGTGTGAACTATACATGTAGGCCTAGATATATATATAAATACACACACGTAGCCAGGGGGGGGGGAGATGTTGCCCCCCCCCCAAAAAAAAAAACACCTCCCCCCCCCCCCAAAAAAAAAAAAAGAAGAAAGGAAGAGGACGTTAGAAGAAAAAGGATTTAGAGTCGAGAATGGTACAACGAATCGTCTTCTTCCTCTAATAATTTAATGTAATGTCAAAGCTTCCGCGCTTTTGCGCAGGAGAGGGAAACTGAATTCAGACAAGGATTTAGAGTCCAGAACGGTACAACAAATCGTCTTCTTTCTCTAATAATTTAATGAAAAGTCAGAGCTTCCGCGGTGGAAGGGGAACTTGATTCAAACAAGGATTAAAAGTTGAGAACGGTACAACGAATTGTCTTCTTTCTCTAATAATTTAATGAATCGTCAAAGCTTCCCCCTCCCTGCACCCACCCCCCTAGGTAGCCCACGTTGCGCGCTCTGTAAGTGATTCACACACTTCGCGTCCTCACTACCGCCCCCCCCCCCCCTAAAATAAAATCCTGGCTACGCGCTTGTATATATATGTATACCTATTTACACAACTTTGAGGTCATGACATGTTATTCAGTGGTAATTACATGCGTACGTGTACATGTACATGTAGGCCTATTTTACATAAAGTAGAAATTTGCAGGCACAGACGTCTCTCAGCAGTAACATGTAACACATGGTCTGAATTGCAAGACTTTAGTATTGACACTGTCTACAGTAGCCCTGTACTTTAGTTGATCAGTCGCAGACTGACAAATGTAGCCTAGTAAGCTCCTATTCTCTATCCTAGACTAAAGGAGTTTTTGATCCTCACTCAAAAGATATTTTGAGTATGGAACTATCAAGACTAGGGTTTCAGTAAAAACACTACATATACACTGCTCCTTGTAACAGTACATGTAACAGAGAAATGATAATTGCTTAATATGTTTTGATTGGGGGGGGGGGGGGGGTTAGTGCAGAGGTTTGTCATTCTAAATTCTCTCTTAATCTGAATTTGAATTTTAAAACTTAATGAATTTTAAATTTAATAATACCAAGGTTTTATTAATCAGAATATTTCATTTGAAGCTTGTTCATTTGAGAAAACATGAAGACTGATGTGACTTTATTACAACTGATTTGCAGCAGAATTGATAAATTTGTGGTTCCACACCGAACAATGTAAGCCTACAGTATTAAAGGCCTGCTTTATGATCAACGACTGATATTATACCATTGTCTGTGAAGTTGCAGTCATCATCAAAAATTGAGATTACCTTTCGTTTTAGTCAACGTTTATTACAAGTTACAAGGAATGATTAATATTTGATATTGCGAGCTTTGGATATAATTTCATATTGATAGATACTTCATGGGCAATTAGGCAGCTATAATTCTAGAATATAAATCATAGGCATTCATTAGAAAGGAATGTGAATGACCCAGTTTAGATGCCCCAGTCATTCAACTTAATGAGAATCCTGTCATCGCTAATAAATGTGTTATTGATTGTGTTGTTGTGATCTTTATCCTCTTTTCCCCTTAATTTTACGAGTCTCAAAGACCTGTGTGTTGTGACCTTTCAGACAATGACCTTAGTGGTTGTGTCAATATGTGTCTCTCAGTCTAGGTTCACACAAAGTGTGTCAAACAAGGATTTTCATTGGTCGTCTTCTGAGAACAACTCCCCCTTCAATGTCATGGATAGTCTCTGTTTAGCAGACCCAGGATACAATTCCATGCCAGTGAAAATACTCTGGATGGCTAGATGGAGAAAAATTATCTTTTGCATAGTTGTTGTGTATGTTCATACACCATTTCTATACTCTTGCATAAAATGGATGATCACTCTCAGTACTGTAGAGGCAGTTTGAATTAATTAGCCTTTAGATTATTATGAAATAAATTACAAGCTATATATGTACATGTACATACATGTATATGCATGTACATATCTAGGCTACCTAAAGATTTTAATTTTTTTAATCTTACTGCTAAGAAAGCATTTGTATGCATGTATTATGGATACATTTACAGGTGTACATATAAGTGTAGACACATGTAAATGCAATTTATTCAAGTGGACTTGATTTAAGACTCCAAGCTTGTGGGGCTTGTACATTAAATTTGCCACTCTGTACCCGGGAGAGAAATGGGACCTGCCAATCTGGTAGGAAGCAAATAAGCCAGTGTGATTGCATTTGACAATGTCCTCACACACACGCATACACACGTGCAGGTGTTAATCTGATGGTAGGGCTGTTGTTTTTATCTTACATATTAATTACTCTACAGATCAATATCATATTCATGCATGTGAACATTTACAGAACTGCAATAGATATTGCAATTTTCTAGTACTTGAACATGAAGTCCCCATTGTATTGGTCTGGCTATGGTCATGCTAGCCTGCTAGTGCTATTCCAGTAGTATTTTTCCAACTGTACGATGTTTAATACACAATATTACACAGAGCATACATGTAGAAAGTTATTTAACCATGTAGGCCTACTTTTAGACATCTACTATCACACTAAATAATTGTTGTTTAATTAAATGGGGCCTCACCATATAAGACTACTCCACACAGAAGAAAGGTTAGTAAATAACAACATAGGAAGGAACCTCGCATTATAATCTTTATCAGGTCAGTTTCTAGCTCAGTGACTTTGTATTGAATTACTGTCTCTGTTGTCTTTTTTCCTCATAAAGAATTGATTTTGAAGTTTAAACTTTGGGATTTTTGTGGAAGTTGGAGAACAGAACCAGTAGTATTTATGTTTTGGTGATGATGGCTGTTGCTGCCTCGGTCTGATTCTAATCTTTGGAATATTGTTGGAAGCATGTTAGGGGTTCAAGCGATGGAGGTAGATAAGAATAACAGGAGTGTGAGGGACACTTTCTATTTGGGTAAGTCGTTGATACAGATATATTCGGGTTGAGTATTAAGGAAGTGATATTTCAGTCATGGAGGTTTTCGGCTGGTACAGGTTTATGTACATGTACGTACATTGTACATGACCTTTGTGGCTTTGTTTATCGATGCTAGTGACAGGTGGATTAACGGAAAAGACCTGTTTCTTTCACTTTCTGTGTGAATTTCATCTTTAGCCTCCGGAAGGGCTTTCAACTCTAGATTTAATTTCAAGTTTTAATATATGCATTCAATTGAATTTGAGTTAGTTTTGGGGCTCACTCAGTAGCAACTACCGGTAGTATTGAATGAGGCTTGCTTCTCACTAGAAATACATGTACAGCCTGGCTACGGTTTGTACATGTACATGTTTTGCTTTATATAATTGGTTCCCAAAGCGCCTGCAATATCGAAGATTGCAGAGATCTGCAAAAGTGCAAATATATTTTTTAAATAATATGATAGCAGCAGAATGTCACATTTCCCATCATTGCTAAGTTGCTTGTCTTTTCAGGGCATCGTGCGCTTTATGGTTTGAAAACAAGAAAAAAGAAAAGAAAAAGGAAAGTCTTTAATTTTTTTTTAAATTTACCCTGGTTCCCAGCTGATGGAAATCTAAATAACACCAATATGGGGGAAGAAAAAGGAACTGTCACTTTTTTATATTGTGAGTATGGATTTGCCAACTTAAATATGAGGGCAATACCCCTACCCATACCCCCCCCCCCCCCTCTCCCCCGACATTATTAGAAAATAGACAATCTGTTCTCATTTAGCTTTGATTTTTTGCAATGACGATCTTCGTCATTGCCTTGTTTTCGTTCACATTCTGCCCCATTAATATTCTCCTTTTCCTTTTCCTTATCCTTATCCTTATCGTCAGGAAATCGCATTCGTTTTGCACGTAGTGTTTGTGATTCCTAGTTAGGTGCTTTTCTCATGTCCTTTTCCTTTCAAATTTTATAGGCATAGTCTCTAACATCTCATCAAGGTCACTACATTCTTCGATTTTGGAAATCACTCATGCATGACCGTCCAGGCGCCATTTTGTCCGTTTCTGGTCCATTTTAAGGCCTTTATATCTTCCTTCCTATCTCCACTATCGTAGATCCTACAAACTTCTAACAAATTCCTCTAGATAGTCTGAGAGATGTTCTTTCATCTGCGACATATGACTTGACCTTCAAAATGCCATCTTCATACTCGAAATTCAAATCTAAAACCGACTCCGTCAAAAATCTCTCAAGTTCTTGAAAAATGGACCCCTAAATAATCTAAAACTGCCATAACTCTCTCATATAAATTCCGTTTTGTATATAAATCTCACAGTATCTTTATCTCATAATTGCACAGAGCCATGCCAAATTTCACGTTCCAATGGCTATGCACAACATAAATAGCGCCCTCTAAAGTTCTGGGAATTGGCTTTCTCTCTGTGGCCGTATCTCCATAATGGCTTGGCAAACCCGTACCCTTTTTTGGATTTAGATACTTGAAGATATGCCCTTTCCAGCCATATACAAAATTATATACCCTATCACTGACCAAATTTGAGAAAATTGCCCTCCAAATTCGCCATTTTCAAGAAAATTCCGAAATAACTTCAACTTGCTCTAAAATGGCGATCTTTATACCTACATCCATGAAACTTGGCAGACATATGTATCCATATACGTGACAACTGTTTACCAAGTTTGGTAAAATTCGAATATGTCAGCGCAAAGTAATCGCCAAAAATGATGAATTTACTATGCATTACGTAATAGCGCGTTTAATGCGTGCAATACATTGCGCGCAGATAACAATGGTGTCAAACTGACCGCAATGAAGTGCCCTTTCTAATGATACCAAATATAGTATATGTTCACACAGAAAATTGTGAGTAAATCGCATTTGAACAAAGGTCACTACACGAATTCCGCCGAGTTTCCGCCCGAATCTAACATGTATCGGCTAAGACGTCATTTTTTCAGACTGCTTTTCGCCCCTTAAACGTCCTTTTTTTTCCTTGAAAATTTGCAGTGACATTCAGAGTTTCAATACGCAGAGCACCTCATGGCCGGATTTTTGAAATTGGTCAAGGGGGCCATTTAAGACGCCATTTTGTCCTATAAATCTATTTTACATCACGTGTTTCGATAGGATTATCATAGAAAAAAAAGAGAGTGGTTTACAATAACAATCATGAAATTCTCTTTCTAATGATACCAAATACGGCCCATAAAGAGACATAAAGAGAGAGAGAAAAAAACAATTTAACTCCGGTCATAATACAGATCCTGTACGTTTTCCGCTCATGCATTACACGCATTGTCTATGGGGCAAATCGGGTTCACGCTTAGTGGCCCCCATAACGATCTTCGTTGCAATGACGAACATGCACCAAATCCCCTTGGTTTTTACATGCAGTGCTTGCGAGCCCTTTCTACGTCCTTTCCAATATCCCAATTTCTTTCAAACTTCGTAGGCATAGTCACTACCATCCCATCAAGGTCACTGTTCAGGCCTTTCTTTCGCCCCACCTATCTCCAATATCACAGAAGCTACAGACTTCGTACAAATTGCTCTGGATAAGGCGAGAGAAGCTCTTTCGTTTGACACTCGTAGAAACATGGCGTCATTGCACGCACATCGTTGTGACACGATTGCATTTCTAGTGTTCTTCTTCTTTTCATTTCATTCATTGTATCTGATTTTGTTTTTCTCTGTGGACACTCTGTACTTATTGAATATTTCTCTTCTCTTCATTGTTTTAATAGATACTGAGTCAAGCAGCTCTAAAGATGGGAACAGCAAGAGAAAGAGCTTCTTCACTCAGCCCCAGGGCACCCTTGAATACAAGGTAAGTAGCATCTTGTAAGCAATATCATTAGGCCTGCCTTCATCAGCTTGAGATTTCAAAATATCCTGCTATTTAAACTATCCAGATCGCATATTATCCACTTAATTGACGTCTTCATCATCCCGAAGTTGTAATTAGCGGGATGTTCGGTCGAGATAATCATCCCAAGATATCTTGGGCTAGTTTGCAAAATATCCCACTATTTGGCAAAATATCCCGCTATTTGTCCGGTGCGTCTTCACCAGTCCGAAGATTTTCACTAAACAAACCACTGCTAGAACATTAAATGACACAAGCATGGTATGCTTCTCATCCCTGTATTCTCTAACAGAGATCAGTGAGTATACTTATCTTTGTGCACACAGCAACTTTATCCCCCTATAAGCCAATCATATACACACACATGAAGCAATTTTATTTTGCTGTGTGGTTATTATTTTTTTAAGCTGGTTAATCGCGTTTGTGAAAAGGTTTTAGAAAGGGAAAACCCCAGGCTTGTGTGGATAAATTATTCATCCTTGATAACCAATCCACTTTTCCTCTAGTGTGAGGGTTACAAATGATAGAGCGAAAGGTCCTCTAGTAGTTATAGCCAGACTTTAATTATCATCGCGTTCCATCGTTAAGCCTTTAATAGCCTAACTGTCATTTGAGCGTCATTAGGTATTAGATCCTTCCCTTAACCCTCTTGCTCCTTTCATGGTAAATGTTAGTCTAACTTGACACCTTCAATTCGATTCCCCTTTTGCCCCATCAATCTGAACTTTAAGCACCCATAATCGTCATCATTTCTGTCACCTATATTGTCTCTTGTTAATAGTAATAGCCATCTCCCTAGGTCTATGTCTTCTATCATCAGCCTTGAACATTATTATCACTCATTCTCATGATCACCCTGAACATAATCATGTATCATCATTAAGTTCATCATCATCATCAATTTTTAATAATTTCTCCCCTTTGCCTCTGTGTTGTTCACTATAGTTCTTCTGATTTCATACAAAACTTTTTTTCAGAGCTCTTTTTCACATTTTCAAGAGCTGTACCATTCTTTTTCTAAATATATTTGTCACTCCTTTGCCTCAGTCTTTTTCATGATCAAGATGATGATGATTTTCTCCTACTTCTCCTAATTCTCCTTTTCTTTTTTGTTTACGGTACATTCAAAGTCATCTTTCAACCTTTCTTCATTTTCATCAACATTATTTTACCACTATCGCAACAAAATCATAAAAATCCATCCTATTCCTCATCATCACTAAAACCATGCTTATCAACATCATTTTTTCTACATGTTTTATTGATTTTAGAAGGTATAAGATATCAGAGAACAGATACACATACATGTATGTATAACACAATAATGAAATATAATCATGTACAAGAGAATTATGAAAAAACCCAAAGAAGCATCATGAGTTCATTTTTATCTCCTCCATTTCCCTTGTATTCCCCGTAGTCCATACACATGCATGTATTTACCACCTCTCTGTAAGACAGTCTCCCCTCTAGCGACATGAACTTCAGCTAGCGCCGTAGCAACGCATCATCCCGCGCTGTCACAGCTCCCAATCAACCAGATTCGTTTCTACACATGCATAATATATCGGATTGCACCGTGCCGCTAATTCATTAGTGTGAGGTACATGTAGTGCCTTGTTTATAATCGATCAATTCCAGGGGTCACGCCAAGACATGTATTTCCATGCCCCTGATTAATTTAGATGATTACTTTAATACACATATTAAGCTCCCAGCTGTATGGTGTACATATATTTATTAGTCTTTTTATTGATGAGTTTCATTGCTATTGAAACATTCATGAAATCATATTTTCTACTGATTGTGTGAACAGACACTGTACTTTCATTCTAATTTTATCAAAAGTAAAAGCAAATGGGAATCGATAATCCTATATTTAAAAAAATCATTACCATCACTGGTGTCAAGTATGGTTCTTTGCTCTTGTTGTTGTTGTAGATAGCATTGTGGAGTATTTGAATGGTGTGACATAGAAATTTACCATTTTTCGGCCAGGTATAGATATTCGAGCAATTAATTATATTGATTTTCTTCAATTTAAATTGTGGGTAAATACAATGAGATCCTTAGATTAACCGTTGTTTTTCTCACCCTCCCTTTTTGGTTATTGATAGGGGGGGGGGGGGTGTCAATATACGGTAAAATGGATCTTCGAGTGGACAACATGTATGTTATATAATATTTAGGATACTGTTTGTACATAGATCTGTGTTGTGTTACAACTGGACCCACAACATACATGTACATTTGTAGCTTTAAGTGCTACACGTTGACTTGAAGATGCATGCTTTATGCATGCTTTCTGCGGTTTGTTTTGAATGTACAGGAATGAACGTGAAATCAAAATGTATTGCTTGGACTGAGAGAGATGCTTGCTTGTAGTGAGTGTATTAGACCATACTGATAGACAGGTGCTTATTCCATTAAAGTGGGTGGATGGATGCTTGCTGGCCTGCCTGCTCTAAAATTAAAAATAGAGAGAAAGAGAGAGAGATGGGCAAAGAGAAAGAGAGAGGTATTAATAAAGGGAGTTAGAAGAAAGAAAATAAGAAGAGAAGGGGGTGGAGAGAGTAGGTGTAGATTAAAAAAAAGAGTGCAGGAACATTAGAAGAGGGAGGAGGAGAATTGGGAAAGAGGAAGATGAGACAAAGAAGGAAGAGGAGATGAGAGATATACGAAGAAGAACAAGAGGGAGGAGAAAAAGAAATAGAAGAAGAAGAAAAAAAAAAGAGGGGAAAAAGGAGAAGGGGAGGAGAAAGTAAGAGCCAGGCATCAAGAGGGTGGAACAGGATAAAGAACAGCCAGAAATACAAGGCGAAAATGAATATACATGTATGCATGTAGATAAGAGATATGGAGATGACAAAAAAACACAAGAGGAGACAATAGGGAGGAAATGGGAAGAGGTTTAGTGCGAGTTGAACATGGAAAACATGGAAAAGTACTGCTTAGATGTAGATTTACATGTATGGTGTATATAACACTTGTTTCATAACATTGAATTTGGTAAAATAATTCATGATCTGAAGTGTTTTAAAACTTATTATGAAATGTGCAGAAATTGTATGAATTACCAATTTTTGTTTGACAAAACTTGTTCATTTCTATTCTTTTCTCTGTTTCCTCATTTGAAATGTACAGGTGATGGATCGAGACACTCTGGACAGTATTGCCCTTTCATTCGATATCTCACCCGCTCTCCTCATGAGACTCAATCATCGCACAAGTAGGATGATCTTCCCTGGTCAGGTGAGTTATCTATTCCCCTCCTCCTCCTTCTGTCTCTCCATGTTCTTCCTCTTATTATTCTTCCCCATCTCCATCACACCTTTCATTTCATGTGACTCGGTATGCTTGCAACTGATGATACTCCAATTGTACTGATCTTCCCTGGAGAGATGAACGTTCCAGTCTCCTCCCACTTCTTTCTCCCTTTTTCCCTTCTTTTTCCCTTTTTCCTCTTCTTGTTCTTCTTCCTCTTCTTCCTCTTCTTTTTCTTCTTCTTCTTCTTCTTTTTCTTCTCCTTCTACTGCTACTTCTTTTTTTCTCCAACATCTCTTCCTCTTCTCCATCTTACTCCTTATCTTTTTCCTTATGCCCCCAAGTGTTGAAACTGTCCACTTGTAATTATGATCTACCTTTTGTCAGGAGAGCATTTCAGCTCATCCTCCTTCTCCTTCTCCTTCTATCACTCTTTCACTACCTGCTCTCTGGCCCACCCTTCTTTGCCTCTTCATCCTCTCAACATATGGAACTCAACCATCAAACAGGTAGGGTGATCATCCATATTCAGGCAAGCAGTCTACTTTCGACTCACTGTCCTTCTCAAGTTCCTTTTCCCCCCTTCTTTTCCTCCTTTTGATCCACCTCTTTCTTGTCCTCTTTCACTTTTTTCCTTGTCTTTCATTGATCAAGTCTACCTTTTCTTTGGACAGTTCAATATTTCACAAGCCGCAGCTATCCAAAATCCTTGGTGAGGTTTCATGCCATAGCCCTGGCTTCTTCATCAAGTTTCCAATCTGGCTGTACCAACAGTCAATCAGTATATTGATAACCTCTGGATATATGAGTAGGCCTGTTTCCATTAGCCTGCTAATCCTGATCTGGGCATTTATGATGAGTACACCCAGCTGGAGCTAAGGCCAAAAACAAAAACAAAAAAAACATGTTTAGCATCCTGCCTTTTTGAAGAATAGGAAGGAAGAGGCCCTTTTTATTTTTATTTTTATTTTCTTCAAAATGGCCGCTCGGTACATTTTGCCTGACAGTCAGACTATGTTTCAAGATGGCCGCCAGCATTTGAGGAGCTGAGGTTTATGCCATAGCCCTGGCTTCTTCATCAAGTTTCCAATCTGGCTGTACCAACAGTCAATCAGTACATTGATAACCTCTGGATATATTAGTGGGCCCGTTTCCATTAGTCTGGTAATCTTGATCTGGGCATCTATGATGAGTACACCCAGCTGGAGCTAGTGTGCAGTGAAGATGAAAATGTCTGGCTAGTTAGCTCTTGTGCTGGGGATTTTAGGTCAGGGTAGTATCCCAACCAAACTAAGGAGGACTTGCTTTAATATGAAATGGCCTCTTAGTAGGCAAATTCATTAGTGGATTAATTCAGCAGTGAAGATGTACATGTGCTCAAGACTGTGCTCGACTTGTAAATCAAGCTAATATCTTGAGCGAGCAAGTCTTGCTCGACCTAGGCTCATGGGGAGAGCGACTTAAAACTCAGATTATTTCTTTAGTCTTGTATCTGTTTGAGCTAATGGGAAAGCAACCCATACCTTGATAACCTCCCAATATGAATGTAACATTGTATGAGTCATCCATGTTATCTATTTCCAACATGTGCATACAAGGTATTTAGCAGTAGGCCTAGTAATTATAGAATACTTTATGATCGGACATTGGAGTTTACACATGAACCTACATGTATGCTGCAGGGCAGAATCAGTGCACTGGAGGGCCTGTCAGAACTCACCAGTAATGCTAAACTACATGTATAATTGTATGCATATATATAATGTTGCAATTAATACTCTTTAAAGATGGTCATTGGAATAATTATGTCAATATAGCATGAGGGACACTGTCCATCATTCTTCCGAACTATAGTTACATAGAAGAAGTAAAATTGTTTGCTCCCAGATGTAAGCGTTGACATGTTGAGGTCTGTCCTAAGAAAATCTGTGATCCTACGATTCCAACAAGACACTAACATTGTTAAGGGAGGCTTATTTAAATGGCATAAACTGTTGAGATTTGACATACAACAATGACTTTCAATACATCTTATATACATAAACAAGAGGAGGGAGATTTGATGATGACTTATCGTTGTAGCTATCGTTATCGTCATTGGTGAGGTATGGCCAACCCTTTTATTTTTAATCTGGCCATCTATCTACATTGTACATGTACGTAGAAATCTGATGAGGGTGGCTAGTGTTGTGAATGAACACTCTGTCCATGGCATTGACGACCTTGCAAAGACTGACCCAAATCATTTTTCAATCAATATTACAAGAGCCTATTGCACAATCTGATGTTTCATATGGCCACACTCTTTAGCCGGGTGGTTATTGGTCCAACAAGGTGGACATGGGGGAATAAGAGGGAGAGAGCGATGATAAAAAAGAATGAGTGAGAGAGGGAGGGAGAAGGAGAGAGGGGAGGGGATGCCTACATAGGTTGGTGAGAAGAGTGAGAATGAACTCCAGAAGGGAGAAAAAGTACAAAATAGCATCAAAGATAGGTATTGTAGAAGGAAATTTTAGTAATATAACAAAAATGTATAAAGATGATAGACTTATTGTATGCAGGCTGTGAGCCATTCAATGTACATGTACATGCTGATATTTACACCCTAAGTTATATGAACATTTGTGTTTTTCAAGGGTAAAGATAAAAGTACATTACACCCTAAGTTATATGAACATTTGTGTTTTTCAAGGGTAAAGATAAAAGTACATTAGACTAAGAAATTCCTTTATTTATAATTATTTGATATAATGTTCATGTGTACAGTGCAGTTGTGTACTTACAGGTACAAAGTTCTTGTTCATGTGCTGTATGACAAGGCCATTCTGTGCAAATACAAAGTACATGTATTTCCTTGTCTGTACTTGCTGTGCATGCAGTTGAATTCATGACAGTGGTGTTGATCGTTATCTTTATGACATTAATGGATAGCTCTCAAAAGGCTCATTCGGATATGGCTCAGTAAACCGCCGCCAAAAAACTGCCATGTATGTTGTATGTGTATATGAATGGCAACTGTGTGCAACAAATGTTGAGCATAATTAATGACTGAGCACCGTAATAAAAGATGCAGAAATATAATGTGCATTACACTTTACGTCATTAAAAAAATGTTTGGTTTTGCCGCGTTTTACTTGAACGAGCATTAATAATCTCATTATAATCCTCAGACTTTGGATTACACCTGTATGTTGTCTGCGTAGTATATATCAAGGATGCCATATATTCTGCTATATTAAGTTAATTATTTAAGTGGGCCAATTAATCCATACGTCATATGATAGGGTAGATTATAATAACCCTCTCGTTCGCTCCTGAAATCAGTTACATACCACAATGACTTGTGAATGTATGTATTCTATTTCTGCCCATGATTATAATAGGATAAAATTATGTTGGTTTCTCTTTATACTACATATGCTCCTAGTGGCATATCAGGTTTAGTTATCTGAGGAGGGGGCAGGGTTACTGGTCTTACTTGTAAATGGGTTAAATGAGAGGGTCTTGAGGCCTGAATCAGCTTGAGTTTGCCAAATAACCCGCTATTTTCAGACCGACACGCTCATCTCAAACTAGCTCAGACTGGTGCAAATTATATATTTTGGATCGAAACAAGACCAATATTTCTTGGGATATTTTCTCGACCAAATATCCCGCTAATTGCAACTGCGGGCTGATGAAGATGCAAATTAACTGACTAATTTGCAATCGGGAAAATTAAAATGGCGGGTTATTTGGCAAACTTGAGCTGATAAAGGCAGGCCTATGGAGGGGGTCGTATCATCTATTATTTCTCATATGATTTGTTTCTTCTTCCATAGCTTTCATCCCATGAGTAATATATTACATCATTTTCATACAAACAGTTATGAGACAAAACAAAAACTTATTCTTTGATCACAGATTTATTGAACCAATTTATAAACAGTAACTCTCCTTCTGTGGGTTACTGAATCAATTGCAATAAGTGTCATCATTGTGGCATAAAACTTGGAAATAACGATATTGTATGTTGTAATTTTCAACAGACAAAAAGTTCAAGAACAGAAAGCAGTATGACATCACACTCTGTTGCTCACTTTAGCATTTCCTGTCGTATTTCTGTGAAAAGTTGAAATTTTTGTAGGGAGTATTGGAATCTGGCCCAGTTGTACTAAACTTTCATCCTTGCCCCACTTTATTCAACCATATAACATGCATAGCATTCTGTATTTAAAGCCAATTTTAATTGACCATCATACTACATGCTCTGTGGATTTATAGTAACTCTTGCCACTCATGCTAAATAGGACCACCTTGCTGCAATACACTCTATATATTGTTACCTACTGCATAGAACCGATAATTAGTTGACTTAACATAATCTTAACCTACACAATGTACTTGAACAACTAGCTGAGTTTGTCCTTTCTACTTTCCGCACCTGGAATAATTGACTCGAACCTGCTTGAGTATTTGTGGACATAGTCATTTCCGAATTCATATTTGTGTAATGACGTTTAAACAAATATGCAAGATGGCATGCCCTATACAAATATACATTGTATGACAACTACCGTAGTACAGACATATCCCTTATGTATATGTGCCTGGACTATTTCCCGATGCTGTTTAGTTGCGGTTTCATTGAAATATTGTTGCGTCAGTTGCCTGTCCATACAACAAACTAAACTTGAATTTGATTTTGAATGACCATATATGTGCATTGTGCCATTGAAAGCCTTTTCAAGTGAATTTCTGTGGGGAATCCCCAATGTAGACCGGCCATGTGCTCTCAAGTGTGAGCAGAGTTTGTATATCAGAAGGAGTACTACAAGCGTGGGATGCCTTTCTTTGTTTAGAACTTCCAGAGCCACAGGATAATTAATAGGCCATCATTGCTGGTTTTAATTTTCGGACGGTATATGGATACAGTTGTAGAAGTTTCATTTTGATTTGGTCTTCAAACTCGGATGCTACATTTAATTGTATATAACATGGATGTTATAATACGGATGTGATTTTGTTCGTATAACTCATATGTGCTTGCATGGTTAACAATTGTGGAGTAGAGTTTCAGTTGTGGTACATTCTCTTTAGCCGGCAATCAGCGGAAGACGTTTCTGACACGTTGCAAGCATTATTTTGAGAGAATCTTACTCATTGGTCTGTGGGACTTTCAAGTGAACATGAAGTTCTTGGTTCTTTTGCAATTTCTGAACTCGACTGTTTTGTCTCCACGTGGTACACTGTAGTTGGTGATACATCTACTTTTTATGCCTCCGCCACCGAAGGTGGTGCCGGAGGCATCATGTTTTCGGGTTGTCCGTCCGTACGTCCGTCCCGTTTGACCGTTATCACAATATCTCAAGAACCATTTAAGATTTAACTTAAGACTCGGGAATAGTATTTATCACCATAGCTGTCACAACACATCCCATCCCAGTATAGCTTGGAAAAGCTGCTTCAGGGATTACCTCATCAAGTATCAAGTATAGGAAGACGATCTGATTAGATTTTGGAGTACGTAGGTCAAAGGTCACAGGTCACAGAGGTCAACTTATGAAATTCCTTGTATTGAGTTTGTTAGCGCGATATCTCAAGAACCATTTGAGATTTAAACTTCAAACTTAAGGATAGTATGTATCACCATAGGAAGACGATCTGATTAGATTTTGGAGCACGTATGTCAAAGGTCAAGGGTCACAGAGGTCAACTTATGAAATTCCATACATTGAGATTGTTATCATGATATCTCAAGAACCACTGGAGATTTAAACTTCAAACTTAGTGATAGTGTGTATCACTATAGGAAAACAATCTGATTACATTTTGGAGCACGTAGGTCAAAGGTCAAGGGTCATAGAGGTCAACTTATGAAATTCCATACATTGAGATTGTTATCATGATATCTCAAGAACCACTGGAGATATAAAAACTTCAAACTTAAGGATAGTATGTATCACCATAGGAAGACGATCTGATTAGATTTTGGAGCACGTAGGTCAAAGGTCAAGGGTCACAGAGGTCAACTTATGAAATTCCATACATTGAGATTGTTATCATAATATCTCAAGAACCACTGGAGATTTAAACTTCAAACTTAATGATAGTGTGTATCACCATAGGAAGACAATCTGATTAGATTTTGGAGCACGTAGGTCAAAAGTCAAGGGTCACATAGGTCAACTTATGAAATTCCATACATTGAGATTGTTATCATGATATCTCAAGAACCACTGGAGATTTAAACTCCAAACTTGTTTAATTCTTTTGATGCCTCTGTTACGAAGTAGCCGGAGGCATTATGTTTTCGTGTTGTCCGTCCGTACGTACATGTACGTACGTCTTTACGTACGTCCTGTTCTCGTGATCGCGTTATCTCAAGAACCGACTGATGGATTCCTACCAAACTTTAGTCATGTATGTAACTTGCAGAGTCAATGAACTGATCAGATTTTGGGGTCACGAGGTCAAAGGTCAAAGGTCACAGGGCTCATTATGTATGCAAATATAGCTTGTGATCGCGTTATCTCAAGAACCAACTGATGGATTCCTACCAAACTTTGGTCATGTATGTAACTTGCAGAGCCAATGAACTGATTAGATTTTGGGGTCACAAGGTCAAAGGTCACAGGGCTCATTATGTATGCAAAAATAGCTTGTGATCGCGTTATCTCAAGAACCGATTGACGGTTTCCTGCCAAACTTAAGTCATGTATGTATCTTGCAGAGCCAATGAATTCATTAGATTTTGAGAAATAGCTTGTAATCACGATATTCTGAGAACCTGTTAATGGATTACAACCGAACTTGAATTTGAAATATTTCTTCCGTTTTGGTTTGTAAAATTGCTCTATGACGGAGGCATCACTTTCGACTGCGCGCAGTTGAAGTTCCATCTAGTTGTCATATGAATTCAATAAATAGGAATAACGTCCTACGTTAGGTGGATTCACTTCAAACAACTTCTACTATAGATGGAACATTTAAAACAAATTACCAGTTTAGTATTGCCATCAACCAGAACTATTTTGTCATTTGATAAAGTGAAGCATCAAGAAAGAAATCAGTCATCACTCAACGACAATTTGTGCTTTACATAAGGGAGCAGCAACGTCCTTTTGCTTCCGACGTGAATCAGGAAATCCACCTGCAGAATGGATCTCCCCATTGATATCGAAGCCACATACATGGCTAAGTACATCATGAGTTTTCAACATAATGGACATACACCAAAGACCGTCTTCATGAATGCCATTAATGAATATGTATGTTACCCTGAATTATTTCTGTCTTTAACATTTTAATTGAGTTGCACTGTAGAAATTCTGAGGAGTGACATTTTAGAATTGTTTTTTCACACTGTGTAATGCTGAATCCAATAGAGTACCGATGCGTGACATCATCAAAAACTATTTTTTTAGAATTTCTCTTCATTTTCCAAAAGACCATCAAACATAATGTTCCTAACTGTTATGAACCAGAGCAAATAACACTTCCTATAGGAAACTTACTTATTCAGATGGTCATATCTCAGCCAATACCTAACATAAATTGGTTTCGACCATTTGGACATTATTTTTGATGCTCTTTCAGAAAATGAAGAAAAAATAGAGAAATTCTAAAAACAGATTTGTGATGACGTCACACTTCACCACTCTATACTGTAAAGGTTGCGTCCAGTGTTTAAATTTACTGTTTTGGAAACATTGTCACTTCTCGATGCTTTTAAATGTTGATTAAACAGTAAAAAACAGTTCAGTTCTTAGAACGTAGTTCATGCGTAATTTACAAGTAGGATTTAGATGAGGCTTTAGGAAGTCAGAAAGGAAATGTAACCTGTGACGTGATGTAACGTTTGGAAATCTTCGAAAAAACAGATGGCTTGAAGGATATTATAAATAATGGATGATTGTATAGACCGAGTAGTATCAGGAAATAAAACTATGATGGAGTTTTAATTGTTTCTACTCATCTGCTACCTAATAAAGAACTTGAAATTGTTTCCGTGTTCGAGTTTCTGAAGTCAGATTATCACCCATTTATGTAAACAATCTGTTCATGTCAATTTAATGAATGCTTTTGGTTTTGGATCTATTCTACATATGTCTTTGATAATAATTTTAGCGTGACATATTTCTAAAAACCTATCAATACAATACCATCGAAAATCATATTTCCGTCTCTAAAACAGCCATAATTCTATGTCTTGTACTACACCTGTATATCACCTGTATAACTTTACAGTGACAAGAAATGATATAGTATTAATGACTGCTTTGAGAGAAATAGTTGTTTTTATACGCTCAAGGGAAGGTTAGAATTGTGCTATTACCCGAGGCGTGCCGAGGGGAATAGCCCAATTGTAACCTTCCCGAGAGCGTATAAAAACAACTATTTCTCGAATATTAAAGCAGTCATTAATACTTTTATATATCGAAAAAAAATAGACTAAAAAATAAAAAATAAAAAATACTTTTTTTTTTGGTCGAAGATGAGATTCGAACTCTTGCGTACAAAAGGTGATGTATCTAAAGTCAGCGCCTCAGACCTCTCGGCCATCGCGCGCTATTAACATGCTTGGCAGTTTTGTACGATATATACATTAAAATGGATTGAAACCGGCTTCGCGTGTGATGAATGCTTCGCAAAAGCTCCATATACGGACTCTTCTTTTACTTTTGCAATGCATATTGGCACGAACTTAGATCAAGATCTATCGGCAGATGTTGTTTTTTTGTTTTTGGAAGTTTATTTTCGTCTTCATGTCAACAATGCAAGATAAAATTGTCGGTAAGATCGATCGAGATTCAATTGTATTGAAATTACCGACCAATTATTCGCACACATACGGTATCCTCCATCGCTCAAACCATTTTTTAACATGTAAACCTATGGGGTAACCATGGAGACTGACCTATTTTTTTAATAACCATGGTTATTAAAAATATTAAATGTTTTAAGCATGGTTACCGGGAATTTTACAGGAACAGTTGAAGTTTATGAATGCAATTTCGACCAATCAGATGACTGGATTACTTAAGTGAGGTATATAATATTATATATACTATTATAATTTCTCTTTCCTGTTGGTAATAAATCTGAAATTATTTCTGTTGTGTTGTTTCTGAGGGCATAGCTATAATGCAGGTGCACTTTGATTTACATTCATATAGCTACATGTAATATAGATTTGTGTTGCATATATAGTTTTAAGACTGTATTCCAGTTAATTCTCTCTAGAAATTTACCATCACAGTTTTTTCCGTCAGCCCCCATGCAACGAGATCAGTTGTAACGATAGATAAAATTAATCAAAATGAGTTGTGCTCTTTTTTTCTTCTTTCAACCATACATACATGTAGCTACAAGATGAATTATTTATCCTCCAAATGTTCTGCTTTCTAAAATATTTGAAATCAATTTTCATATGTTACACAAGCAGGCTATCCTGTATTCTATATTGTAAACAGCATATTTTTCTGTTCTTTTTTGTTAATTTCTTAAAGTTCTTGAAAGAGCCCAACTGGCAAAAATTAGAACGGATGAAATATTTGTTATTTGGTGTGTCTTGTGTATCAGCTTTTAGGTCTGTGCATTGATCATGCTTAGCTAAGAAATTATGTCTCCCCTAAAAGGTTGATGTGTCTCAGTTTACACAAAATCCTTCTGTTTGTTCAGTATGTATTAATAACAACAGATGGCAATAGAAATATTATATTATTTTGTGACTAATAATATGCTGTTGTTTTCATTTCCTCTAGGTTTTGTATGTACCTGACCCTGATGCAGAAGTACCGTTCAGCCCGGTGTTAGGTTCACCCACATCTCCTACTGCCATGGATGCACCTGAACCACTTAAGACAGTGGTAAAAGATCTTTCAATCAATCTTTTGATCATTAACACCTTTTATTATGTTGCTATTGGTATAAAAACATCTTTACATTTTAACCTCTTCTCGGCCATTGTATTATTTGATGATTGCCAAAATTGGTAAAGAACTTAGAATAGTGACATTTGTCATTTAGAATGCTTTTTGTCAATGATACATTGGACATAAAATATATTCCATGGATGCCAACTTAAAGATGGGACTACCGGTAGCTGTCTCTAATTCTGGAAGGAAAATGTAATCCTCTTTGGTCCAAACGCATTGCTCAACTTATCATTTGGTCTACCGTAAATCTCCGTGTATAAGGCGCACTTTTTTTCCGTCGGGAAAAATCAAAAGTCGGGGGTGCGCCGTATACACAGGTACAGGATATTTTGAGTTCTCAAAATGCAACTTTTTAATGGTTTCCGAAAATCTCTGTGTCTCAACATGAATTACATAATGCAAATAAAGAATAGGATCTACTATTTGAAGTTAAACTACGTTCCTAATTTGAAGGGAAGAGAGTTTTTTGTTTTTGTGTTTTTTTCAGTCTCGATAAATTATGCCCCTTCACAAAGCACTTTGCCGGCCGAAGCTCTCCCGTGTCTCCAGCTCACTCACCTGTATCATGCAGCTCACTCACACTGGGCTATCGAATCACCACTCGAAAACTTTAACTAGCCTGTCTAAATTTCGGTTTGGACTCGGGAGGACTAGCTGTCATCTTTAGTTTTAAAAACAACATTTGTTACTATTCTTTTTTACTTTGACTTTTTGACTGTAAAGTCGTAAATAAATAAAAAGTCCTTCCCAATTCCCTGCATCATGGCTTTGGTTTCCGAACGAAACCGCACTTGCCGATTCAGTTGGTGTCGGCAAGAAAGCAAATCCAAAAGGAAAAAAAAAACATTTTTTTTTTTTTTTTTTTTTTTTTTAAAATCTCAAAAATGGAGGTGCGCCTTATACACAGGTGCGCCTTATACACGGAGATTTACGGTAATGTCCATTTAGGCTAATAGTCATTTGGGCTTATTTCCATTCGGTCTTATCTCCAACAATTCTACTATTCATTTGGTCTATTGCTCATTTAGTCTAATTTCCAGTCAGTCTAATTCCCAGTTTGTCTACTACCCATTTTGTCTACTATCCACATGGTCTTATAATCATTTGAATCATGAATAATAATAATCTTCAAATGATATTCAGACCATATGTAAAGTAGTAGTAATATGGATAGTTGCAGGCTGGGTTTAGTCCATATGGGAATAGACAAATTGGATAGTAGACAAACTGGTTGTAGAATAGATCAAACGACAAGTCTCCTTTGCTGCCAACAGCCTTGAATGGTGAAAAATGTTTCATGAATACATTTGTTGACTACAGTAGCCTGTTGATTTGTAGTACAATGTGCATCAGTGGGCATTTTCAAACAATTTTTAGAGCCCCCAAATTATTAGCCAAATTTATACTTCTCTCTCACCAAGAATATGATTCATTTGAGGCTGCAGTTCAGGTTTTTACCCCTAACTATTACAATTTAAAAAGCTACGGTTGCATGCAGTATTTGTAAACCACAGTTAATTTGATATCTGTGGTGTACTATTTGCAACTAAATGATTTGTTTGGATTTTCAAGTCATTTACAGAGTAGTATACGTGTACATGTACATGTAGGTTTATACATGCATGAAAGCACCATTTCACTAATGGTCAACAGAGTATAGCATGGCTCAGCAGATTGGCAGAATAAAACAGGAATTTGTTCAAGAAAGGAAACATATCAAAAAGTATAAAGGATCTGAGGCATGCTATTTTCCTCTGATTTGTTGTTGTTATGCCAAGTCATTGACACCATAAACTGGGAAGTGGAGTGCCAAAAATACATCATAAGACAGGAAAGAAAGAAAGAATGAAAAAAGAACTATTGTGCATGCTGAATTTTGGCTTTCATTCATCTACACATAGACAAAAGCAAAGGTGCAATGCAATACCATTTGATCTAAATAAAATTGTATAAGTGCTAAAAAATTGCTAAACATAGCTATTTTTATTTGTAATCTTAACATATGAAAGTGAAATATACTGTTTACTGTTAAAAGGTTGGTTCCGTGTGCTTACATATGTGTAAAGGAAGGTTACTTCCAAATCACTTTTATCTTTATTTAGAAAATATTCAAATTTCTCTCTAGACTGTTTATACATGTGGAAGTAATGTTGAAAGCTTGTAAGTCTAGTATACTGGCATGGGATCAAAAAAATCAGTGCAATTAATACTTTTGTGATTAATAGTTCCTTATAAATTAGATTTTGCTCTTTATTTCTCCTCTTGCGTTGAAGGATGTGCCAACCGTTGCCATGAAGCCCAGGGATGTTCCCACGGTCAGCCAGGCCCCGCCCCCCAAGAAAGGTCGCACAGGGACCGGAAGGTCTTTCTCCCTGCGTAGGTCGTTCACCAGAGACCACAGTGATCAGAAATCTAAGAGCCGTCCCCCTTTGCAGAAGGCACAGAGCTTGCCACAGCCGGGCCATGCAGTCAGGCAGAAGTCAGTGGAGTGGGACTCAGAGGACAGTAGACAGTATCTCAAGCTAGACGTCAAGTACATCACAGATGGCGAGGTAAGAGCTGATATGGGTGGCATAGGCACATTGTCCTTTTGACACTCGAGGAGGAAGGATGATAAATACATGACGGCCGTTAGCCTTAAACATCTTGAAATTAATTCTTGCTACTTTATTATGTTTATAATTGTTACAATTGTGTACATTAGGGACTTTTAGAATGAGTGAACGAGAACACGACGAACGCCGACTGATCATGCGTGTCAACGTACTTAACTGCCCATGTTGGCTACAATTAGAAATCTTTTAGATTGCACTCGACGATATGCATGCAGGAAGTAACACAATACACATCACGGACAAAGAAAGAGGACATTCCTCATTCTACCCTCAACAAAAGAACATCCCTTCACTGCTAATATGTAAATATGTGTAGAACAGGTGCATGTGACACCTGTTCTACACATTTCAGCATGTAAAGGCGCTTTATAAATGTCAATATGTATGTATGTATTGCATGTACTAGATTTAGGAAAATCAAGGTTGACGCATTCTCGATCGCCGACTGAGACCACGTGACGCAGGCGCAGTGCCTTAAAATGACGTCACACGTTGAAGTCAAAGCTCTTGACGTGCATTTCTAAAAGTCCCTATTGTAATACCAGTGAGCAATAAATGTCCATTTTAGTGTACAATATTAAAAACCAATTAATTTCAATTAAAAAAAACGTTTTTAGTTTGCAGTTTCATGGCAGTATTGTTATAGTTACTTATCCATATACATATATGAAATGCAATTGAATGACTAGATGCATTATGTCACTGTGGGGAACATTTTCTATTGACACCTTTTGTGGAGAGGGGGGGGGGGGGGTAAAAGGGGTTGATGAATAGATCAATAATCCCTTTCAACAACAATATATTTTTAACCGTGACTTTGCCATAGAGCAATCAACAGCTTTCCCTTTAATTTGGATTTTGTCTAATACTAAACACAAGTTACTCAAGATCGAACAAAAAGTTATAGTAGGCCTCCTCCACATAGCAAAAAATAATGTATGTCTATATAGGAGCTACCATAGAGTGGATCATAGGGCTGCTGTCAAAGAACATGCATAGCACCCCCCCCCCCCCCCTCCCAACAAATGATTTTCTTTGTAAATTGTAGTAAAACACAATAAACCAAAATTCAAGATTGTGAATCAGAATGCTCATCTGGTCCCTTCCAGTTCCTGAAGAATTACTGTTGTAATTACCCTTTCTAGCCTTTCACGTATAACCATTCTATCGTTTGTTTTGTCTTTGTGTGTGTGCATGTTTTAGGGTGTTGTGAGCGGAACTATGCTGGTCACACCAAACGCCATTATGTTTGACCCCAACGTGAGTGACCCTCTCGTCAAAGACCGAGGGGCTGGACCCTATGGAGTGATGACCAACATGGACATGGTCCTAGGAGCATCCATGTACCACGATATTAGCGCTATGAACGTCACCACAGAATCTGGGTAGGTAGTGAGTTCAAAGCTCAAATCCGTGGATAATTTGCAGTGAAGAAAAAATACATAAAGTGAGCGAGTTTGCTGCTGAAAGCTCTTAAAGTACTCTGTAAAATGAAGAAAGAGCTCTGATTGAAGAATTTGAAATACAGAAGAATACACCTCCAAAATAAGCACTCCTAAAATATCATTATGAATAACAAAAATGCTTTTACACTGATTGATAAATTACAATTATTACAACAAAAGAGAGAGAGAGGGAGACTGATGAATAGAGATTGAGACATGCATACTAGTACACAAAAAGAGAAAAGAAAGAGAAAGACAGACAGATGTAGAGCAAATACATGAGAGAGAGAGAGAGAAGGGAGGAGAGACATTGAGAGATAGAGAAAGAGAGAGAGATTTAAATATATCTAACTATTCTTTTTTCCTCAATTTGATTGTAGTTCCGCTGATAAGGAGAGACCATGCTGT
Source organism: Strongylocentrotus droebachiensis (assembly GCA_035222895.1). Taxonomy (NCBI): domain Eukaryota; kingdom Metazoa; phylum Echinodermata; class Echinoidea; order Camarodonta; family Strongylocentrotidae; genus Strongylocentrotus; species Strongylocentrotus droebachiensis. The sequence goes on from JAVYIG010008280.1 coordinate 40,171, forward strand.
CCAGTCTATGTGCCAGAAGGAGCGAACAACTCATTATCCCAGGAGGGAAAGAATTGTGTCATCCTGGCTCAGGACATCAGGAAGAGGTTGACTGGATGCAGCAATTTCTCTCCAGAGAAAAGCAGTAATGATCATTCCAAAGACACATCTGAAGAAGCTCCTGAAGCTGAACAAACAGCCGACACGAGCGAAAGAACTGAGGGTGGTGATGATGAGGGCGACGGTGCTGCACCAGACAATGTGACAAAATTAAAAACAAGCAACTCAGAGAATACGCAAGAACCAAAGGAGAGTGAGAGTGTTGATGGTGATGATGATGCACAGGATGAAGGATTTGTTGGTGATTCTCAATGCGAGTCGCAGAGAGAACAGAGTGACAGTGAAGAGAGGGTATGTCCAACGTCCATGGGATATGAAAGATTGCAGTCACCGACGGAAAATGATCAAGGAACGAAGAGGTTTTCTGACCATAACGGTGAAGATGAACAGTTCTCCAAATCAGCAAAGAGAACAGACAATGGCAGTGAGGAAGAGAGTGGAGACACTGTGGAAGATAGCGAAGTAAAGGAGGGTGCTGAGGGAGCGGGAATGTCAAGGATGGAGTCGCAGGACTCTGATAAGTTCTTGGAACCGGTGGACAAAGAAATGGACGAGCGGTTGCAGGAGATTGAAATGCTCCTGAACAGCAGTGATGATAAGATAGAAGACACATGCAAGGAAGAGGGACCTGGTGTCTCTCCTTCAGAGACACCTGATGGAGCAAATGACTATAAATCTGGAGAGGAGGCCCATGAAAAAGGTTCAGACACAGAGCATAGAACAAGTGTAGATGATGAGTGTCCTGGAAAGTGCAAAGACCCTGACACTTCACAAGATGCCACCACGGAGCAAGCCGAACCCAAGCAGAATTTTGTTGACTTTTCATCAGGGTTATTCGTGACCGACTGTAGGAAGTGTTCCTTGGTGCCCGATGTCAAGGAATGTATCCATGTCAACGACGCAGAGACCCTCCAGGAGATCAAGGAGGAAGGGGAGCTGATGCGCCAGGTGTCTGATGAAAGGTCACCTGATGAGGGTGACCAGGATGCAGTACAGGTCAATGGAGAGTCCAATAACAACACCCCTGGTGCAGAGGATGCTCCGGATGGAGGTATTGGGGAGAAGCCAGCAGGTATCGCAGTCAACAAACCACCAACCAGACAGCTCGAATACAACAGAACCAACTTCAGAGGTAAGCCCAATCAAACTGCAGACTACCGCACCATGCATCAGTACAGTGTATTGGGTTAGGGTCAAGACCAGGGTTAGGGTCAAAGTCAGGGTCAGTGTTATGCCTTCAGTTCAGGGTTAGGGTCACAGCCAGTGTGGGTCAGAGTCAATTTATGCTTTAAAGTTATACCTTAATTTTAGAGGTAGGGTTGGGGGTTCATGTGTGTTTACTGTATTCTTCAGTAGTTCCGAAACATGTTGCTTGATTGTTTATTTTAACCATGTGGTAAAGAGCAAATATATAATTTTACAAGTACCTAAAGGCTCCAGGTGATTCTCAGTTATCATCTTTATCTCAGAGTAGGTAAACTTTGACTCAAATTTTCATCAAGGGTGATAGGCCCCTTGGTCTCAAACTTGGGTTACACTGTTTCCAACACCATCCAATAATTAGTGCGTCTCGAAATAGAATTTCTAGATAGACGACGCTATAGAAATGCTTATAATGATAATAATAATTCAATCCACCATACATTTACAGCATCCTCTTGCACATTATTTACAACAGCTTTATAGCTATCACCCCCCTATTAGACCCTTGTCTAGTCTTTTCTTGTTCTTTCATTATCGCATCTTTGAATTCTTGTAGAACCATAGACAGAAACCCAAGAGCATTCATACCACTGGTTGCTCTCACCATTTTGATCTTTAGATAATATTTTTTCCTTCAATAATAAATTGTCAAAAGATGTAGATTTGTGACCATGATTTGTACATCCCTTGAGAAACCAATGCCAGTAAATGATGAGAGCAAACAGTGGCATGATCTTAGTTTGTGTGAAACACTCCCCAGTTATAAATGCTGAACACCAAACAGGGGTCCTGTATTACACTAATGCACGATACTTGTCCTTCGTGACTGGATTTGCCTTCTTTTGGAATCTTCTTTGTGACTGAGATCTTTTCTCCTATGAATATGTCTCATGCTTTATTTGTAGAATTTTACTCTACATGTAGATCGTGTAAAGTTGTGATCAAGAAAAACGATTAAAATGCTCTTGTAGGTCTTCAATGACAAGGATGTGTTTTCCAAAAAAACATTGACTGAAGGCGTAAGAAAAAAAACAAGCTAATTTTTTGCTGTTGAATCAGTTGTAGAATGTCTTTCATACCAGGTAATGGATTTTTGACAACTGGAGCCCATCTGTCTTTTAAACCGATTGGACTCAGATGCCCTAATATATCTCTACATGTGGGTTTTGCTGAGACTGTATAAATACATTGGCTGGAGCAGGTCAGAAAGATGGCTATTTTTTATAGTTTACAGTGGAGTCTGCCTTAATTCATTCTCCAATTTGTATTATTTAATTAAAGGCTATTTACTAGTGGGTTTAAGGGTTAGGGTTGATTATTGTATTTAAGTTCCTATTTCTGAGTATCTGACCTTCAAATATGATGACTTTCTGGGACTGCTTTTCTTCTTGAACTAATAGTTTGTTTGGGATCGTGATCACGACATTGTTAAGTTTTTAGGGAATTTGTTTTATGTCAATATAAATTTTGAGTTTTGAATACATGTACAAACATTGACATTCAGAGTTGATTAGCGTAGGCATATTCTGTACAGATGACAAATTAAAAAAGGAGACAGCCTTTACAAAATAAGACCTCTCAGTTGTTTACAAAAAATTGACATACTTGGATCTTGCTGGGATCATTGTTTCATGGTAAATGAAAAAGAACTAAACAGCTCTGTGCTTTTTTATCATAGAACTGTGACAAACAAGGGCATTAACATTTAATCTCTTGACATTGAAGGTTTAACCTCCATGGTTACAATGGTTGTTTTCACTTTCAGATGATTTATTTCAATGGCCATTAACCGTTTCCCTTGAGGAATGGATAGTTCATAATTGTATGTAAACCACAATGTAGTATGTTTTATTTTAAAGATGGAACATCTAATTCAGTACTTTTTTTAAACTTAAAGTCTGTCCATGATATTCTGATTTATCAGACTTTAGTTGAAAGGGAAGAGACTGAAATTTAGGGTAGCTAAAGATAATGACCGGTATTTGAATAGGGGTAAAACAGTTAAAAAGAAGCCAAATAATTGAAAAAGAATGTATAAGTACTATTGAAATGCTAGGGCATACAAATTTATTTAGAGCTTTTTAACATGCAGTAAGGGCATTTTCATGTCGAGATTTTCATGCAATTAAAAATGTTGAGTTCCATCAGTATGCCAAATCTCATTAAAGTCTGCAAGGAACAAAGGATGAAACATGTCACGTTTAGAAAAAAACATAATACAACTCATTTAATTCATTATTACTTCTCTTTCTGTAATTTCTCGATATCTGACATCATTATTAAATACGCTTTGGCCACAGTTATATCGACAGCTGTTGCACTTTTGTCCCTGAACTTAATTAACAAAGGACATGTCTTTGTTTAAATAGCCGTCCTCTACTAGTGCAAGTGTATTGATATATTGTTTTTACAATACAGCCTATTCCGCTTACATAGTAATGCTACAATGAAATGTAGCGGAGCCTTTTTAATTAAGCCTCATTTACAGCATGGAATGAATGAGATTTCTTTTTGAAATATGACACCGCTGACGATACCAAAACGTCAATATTGATGTCGAGAGGTCCCAAGAAACCTAAGATTGAGCCAGGCAGATGTGTGTTTATCTGTTGAGTGAAATGTACCGATTTTGTTAGAATGCAGTCACATGCTTGTGTGCATGCTGAAAGAGTGCCTGTTGGATAGAAGCCGTGGGAGCTTAGTCTTTGATATATTTCTGCGTTATAGTGGAGGGTAAGTTGAATTCTTGTTGGTTTTAGTTTTTGTGGGCCTATGATCCTGTTACATCGCCAATTCTGGGTCATTTTGCTTCGTCCGAACTTTCATTATGGTCTTCATCTAAATTATAAGTGACTTTTGGACATGAAAATATCTTAAAACAAGTAAAATATATATTTCCTATTGTACATTCATTGCCTCTTTGAGTGAGTTGAGTAGTATTAGTAGTGGTGGTGGTTATTTTACCTGACTGCTAAGAAAGCATAAATGCTTGTTAATAAGCAACCAGATTGCTGATGGCTTTAGGTCTCCTCCATGAACCTGTGAAAGCGTTCTCTACATTATGGTGTGCCTGTTATTAAGCCTGCTTCAGATGTGATGCTGCAAAACAGCACCATTTTTTTAATGACCATGATGACATAAAGTTTGATGCGCTTCACGTTTCTGTTTCTTTTACACAGAGCTCAGTGAATACGTGCAGGGCCTACAGTGTATGTTGCCCGCAGTTGCCATTCTTTTATATGTTTTTAAAAAAATCTCTGTGGCTTTTTTTGCGGTGGTTTACAGCCTCGTATGAATGAGTCTTTAGACTGCATATATATGTAGCTCCCTCGATCATCTCTGTCCGTCATCGATTTTTCAATTCTGCATCATTGTTCTTTCTCTTATTTTCCTTCTTCCTTCCTTCCCTCTGTTCTTTGTTGTTCAATTTACATGTCCTCAAAACCTTTTGAGTGCTTGTAATCTTTGCAAATTTTGCAAGTGATTCAGATTTACTAAATATTAATGCCAAGAAATGATACAATCACAACTGAAGCCATGCTACATTTTTGCAATTTGCAACAGTTTCTTGCCTGGATAAGGTCTGGCGTTTACAATATTCACTATGGCTACATTTAATGAAAACTTGTGGAAGAGTCGTCTATGGTTTAGTTTGTTTATATTTTGCTGGTTGAAGCAAATGGTTGAACCTGTTACTTGTCATATTTAAAATATAAAGGCATTTGAAGAGCCAGGCTTTTCAGGGAGCATTTTTTCTCTGATGTTCTTCCACAGTTGCATAATAACAATGATAACGCACACAAAATATTTTCCACCTCTCCCCAGAACTCGACCTTCTCTTTAAACATGTACAAAATTATATATTGGCTTTATAGACTTTACCAATACCTTAATATATATATATACTTTAATCTGTTTCTCACGTTCTGTTTTTGCAAATAGTTTCAGAGAATTGCAGATTAAAGCTAAGCTTGATCATATTTTGAGAGAAAATTGCTTTGGTTTATTCTGGATTGTTTATCCTGCAGTAGATTGGTTGTTTGAACCAGTGAAATTAAAACAAATGCACAAAAGCTCACCGGGATCATCTTCGATAAAAACCACAACTCCCATTTCCACATATAGTGACCTGTGGTAAGCACATGGTGTCAGGCCTACTTACCCGGATTTCCTTATCTTTCGTTGCTTATTACTCAGCCACTATACATTTAATTCTACCAAAATTATTTGGCAAATGTCATTTATTTGTAATCTTGCATATTCAGTGTAAGTTCTGTTTGATTCTGTGGGAATATATTTTCTATATTTACCAGAACTCAAGTAGTATGTCTTTGATGACTGAGCTGAGTAGAGATGCCTTATCCTTTCCCATTCCCCTGGTTATAAATAGAAGAGCTTTCAGTATTCATAGTGATCCAGCAGAAGAATACAACTCGGCAAATATTAAAGCAATTAAGATTGTTGAAGACAGACACAATATAGATCCTGGGTGATCATGATAAGCTCCAGTGAATATCAAATAGCTGTGATTCTCCTGAAAAGCTGCTTGTTAGTGACTTGTTATTATATCTTTAATGAAATCAAATCTTCTCTTTTGTTACAGAATTTTTGCCGAAGCGAGCCAAGTCGTACGAAGACCCACCACTCTACCTCTGTCTGCGGACTAAGAAACCGATGCAGAAGACCTTCTCAGCTCGGCAAGAGCATAGGTTTAGGAAGAACAAGGTGCCAGAATACTGGTTCGCTATTCCACGAGTCAAGTAAGTTCTTTAGAAAACTTGTTTCTTGATTCCTCTTTTATGTACTCCATTGCAACATAATTCTACATCTAGTGCTACTGCTACTACTACTACTACTACTACTACTACTGCTACTACTACTACTACTACTACTACTGCTACTACTGCTACTACTACTACTACTACTACTACTTCTACAGACAAACCTGTCTAGAAAGCGACCGCCCAAGGGAAACACAAAAAGTGGTCTTTGTAGACAGGTTCCTTTATAGTACATGTTTCAATGAGAATCTCAAGTGAAACAAATCATGTGATCTTTGTAGACAGGTGGTCACTAAAGCTACTTCAGGTAGTTCAACTCTACTGCTACTCCTGCTGTCCTTGCAATCAATGCTGATTCCTCCTCAAGTACTATTTCATGATCTGATTGTAATATACTAGCAATTGTATTTCCTCGTCTATTTTTAATGATACTAATTCTTCTAATATTTCTACTTCTGCTTTCACTTCTACAACTTGAATTTAAACTACTTTATATGCTTTTTATATATTTGATAGTTCTGCTAGCATTACTGATTCTTTCCCCTTCTGCTTTCACTCAAAGTATTTCAACTTCCTCATCTGATTTTGTTACATTTCATAGGTCCTTTTTTCAATGTTATGACTGTCACTTGTTTTGCATCTATCAAGTAATGTGAGAGATATGTTTACACCACTACCTGCAACATTATCCTATTATTGGGTTACTTTAGGGCAGACAACCTGTATGCCTTCTTCCTTCAGTGGTCTCCGGACGTCTATGGCAAGGAGGTTTCTCCAAGTGAGCTTGGTTTCGTTGTGGTCGAGGACTCTAACGAGGATGAGGAGCTGGAACTGATCGAGGACTTCTTCAAGGAACCCATCCATAAAGACTGGGAGGTAGGTATTAGAATACAGGGAATGGAGACTAGGGTTTAGTTACATTTATCAATCACTAGGTTTTAAGTATTACAGAGATGAAGAGAAGAAGAGGGAGGAAAGTAAAAAGCAGATGAGAAGAATGGAAGGAGAAAACAAATTTACAAAAAGAAGGATAAGGCGAGGAGGAGGAGGAGGAGGAGGAGGAGGAGGAGGAGGAGGAGGAGGAGGAGGAGGAGGAGGAGGAGGAGGAGGAGGAGGAGGAGGAGGAGGAGGAGGAGGAGGAGGAGGAGGAGGAGGAGGAGGAGGAGGAGGAGGAGGAGGAGGAGGAGGAGGAGGAGGAGGAGGAGGAGGAGGAGGAGGAAGAGAGAGAGAGAGAGAGAGAGAGAGAGAGAGAGAGAGAGGGGGGGAGAGAGGGAGAGAGGGGGGGGGGGATATTGAACAAGAAGGAAAAAAGTCAGAGCAAGAGGATGGAGACAGAAAACAGAAGAAACATTAAGTTTGAGGAGGATAGAGCGAATTAAAAGGACAGCAGAAAATGAAGAAAAAGAATCGATCAAGTCAAGTAGTTATGTATCAGAAATTCCCACCATCTAGATGAGTAACATTTTATGTCCTACGAGGTAATACAACGTAAGTGACAGGTCTTAACAGCTGGATGGTATGGCGCGGTAATAGAGTAGTATTGATTCAGCCGACAGACAAATCAATGCGCTGTAATGATTAACCGGAATAGTATCACTTTCTGCATGTGCTTCACGGTAGATACATTCTATATGGTATGAACAGACTGAGGCCCATGCTGCCAATGCCAAGAAAAGCATAACTGACAGATCTCTGGTTCTGAGAAACGGATTAATTGTGCAGTTGTTTATTGGAATTGTATTAGCTCTAAATGCAAGGGAAATTTAATGAATAGAATATATTGTTTTCCTTTTGAATCTGACACGTTTAGTACGGTTGGTTTTGGGAAGTATTAGATATAAATCAATTGAATTTGTGACTTGTTCCCTTTTTCCTGGGAACTCCTTTAAAGAGTAGACTACTTGATACTTGAACCGATTTCAAAATGCATAATTATGTTGCCTGTGATATAAAATAGCAAATGTGAATTTATAGAATGTGTGACTTACTCCCTTTTGTCTGTGAATGATAGTGAAGAGTGAATTACTTAAAACATGAATTGATTTTTAGCTCCAGCCATTTCTTAAGAAACGGTAGTGAAAATGTGCTTTGTAAGATTGAAACCTTTTGTCTCTGAACCTCTGTGAAGATTGAAATATTTTAAACATGAATCGGTTTGAGCTGTGTCTATCTTTATGGAAAGCCAGGAATAGTCATTAAAGACTTGTGTTACATGTGATGTAAAGGGAAAGGGAATTTATCCAATTTGTCACTTCTGTCCTTTTGCTTGTGAACTTCAGTGAAGAGTAGAGTACAGTTTTGAAAGTGTATTTATTTAATATGTGACTTCCTCCCTTTTGCTTGTGAACTGCAGTGAAGACTATAGACTACTTCAAACTTGAATTGATTTACTTTCTAGCCATTTTTATGGGAAGCTGTAAATGGCCATAAAAGGAGTAACCATTGGCTGTGATATACAGCTTTCATGCTAGCTTGACAGTTATGTTTGATGCTGAAGCTTATTTCAGTCCCACATGTTTATTTTGAGGTACGGTTGTATAATGTTACAATGTTCTTGCCAATACATGATTTTGTGAGGGAATTCCCTGGGGGGAGATAGAAAAAGTATTTTAATTTGAATCGTGCCAGATTAAATTATTCTTTTAGGAGTTGAATCCTCTTCTTATTTTAATGTACACATACGTACATGTTTGTGTTCCTGTGTTTAAAACATATCACTTCTCTCTAGACCTATTTCATGCTGTATGATGACAATGATGGATCGTATTTCCATTTATGTAGCTCATTCTGTGAATATTTTAGTGTGCTTTACAATGTTAATATCATCCCTTGTCATTGTATATCAAGTCTGCCCATAGATTAGTTATCAAAGTGCCTTTTCAGTATCACACCGCCTTTTCAGTATCACACCACTTTTAATCTAAGTAGTTTGTCCACTCTAACAATTTTCATCCACTTCAAAAGACCAGTTGTGGCCAAAATAATCTTAAGATTAAAATTTCATTTATTTCACCCAATGCATATTCCCTGACAAAGTACATTTACCGGTATCCATTCAAAATTGAAATGGTATGTTTATATGATTTCAGATTATTAGCCGTGAAGAGGCAAGCAAACGTCGTATGACCATCTTGGAGTGCGAGATGAACCTGCCATTACCTGAGCTGGTCGGGGAGAGCAATCTACTTAGCAATGATCATGTTAGAAAGGTGAGAAAAATTTCTTTTAACCTTGTGATTACAGAGAACAGTGTTATGAGCAAGAAGATGATTTTATAGAGAACAGTAATGGGGCTAAGTTTGAGTTATGGTAATGAATCTATGTGTGGGGAAAAGTAGCAAAGGGCAATAAATAATTGTAGATAATGCATTGGATAGGCTGCTTGGACCATAAAGATACAAATAAATTGAAATAATAAAAAAAACCTGTGGAAATCATATCATCTGAAAATCACAGCTCTTATTTAGACATATTCTGTAGGAAACCTCATATTATGCATTTTTGCCGACCACTATCCCCCGGTTTCTTTCTCTCTCATTATTCATTACTCAGCAAATGTACCTTTTCTACCAAATTCGTTTAGAAGATATTTATTCTAAGTTTGAACATTCAGTGTAATACCCCTTTTATAGTGCTTCTATCGGAGTCAAACCGATGAAAATACCGATTGAATTTTCCTTATGTAGACAAAGATGAAACCGCCGCTTTCCCTGCTATCCTTTTCATACTGCGGGTGAAATGCACTCGCTGTGGCGAGCCCTTGCCGGAAGTGAATAATTATTGCGCAATTATTAAGCCCCCGCCCCATCGAGTTAACATGCAGCATGCTCAACAAAAGTCAATAAACACAGCTGGTGATGATAAAGCGCGCGTACACTGCGACCTTTGACCATTTCATCGGCCTTTAAATCTGTGTTTTCTCCCGAACGCATTCACAGTGGGTGTTTCATCGGTGTCACACCGATAGAAAGAGAATTTCTCCTGCTCTTGAGCTGGAGAATTTAATCGCCTATTTCTCTTCTTTTCATCGGCTATTCTATCAGCTTTTTCTCCTTTGTACCATTCATAGTGGCCGTTTCATCGGATGCATCCGATGAAAATCAGGCCAGTTTGAAAGGGGTATGAGTCTTGATTCCGGTAGAATTGATTTTCCATCATTACCAGAAACCAAACTTATCTTTCGTTTCAAACATGAAATGGCTTAATGGGTACTCTTTGAAAACTTTTATATGAGATAGAACGCAAACTCAAATTCACCCTGTTGACTAGTTTACTGTCTAGACTGTGTTTTTGTATCTGTTGAGAAAGTAAACACCCTAAACATTAAAATGGAGACGGTCCTTTCATTCTTCCACAGGTGTGAATTTGGGGGACTGTGTGGAGATATCGGGTTCTGTATGGGGTGTGTGTAGGGAAAGGGTCAAAGAGAGAACGAAGAAAAAGATATTTGTTTTTACATGTTACCTTGCCATGGGTTTGTGTAGTATGTAAATCTACCCTGAAAATGTATTTGATGATTTCCGTGTCTTTCGTCATCCAATCTTTGTGCAGCTTTCCAAGAACCTTCCCCCTAGGACTGAGGGTTACAACTGGGTGCTTATCTTCAGTACTGCAACCCATGGCTACAGTCTACACAGTCTCTACCGCAACATGGCCACCTGGGAGAGCCCTATACTCCTTATACTCAGGGACTCTGAAGGACATGTAAGTACCCCCTTGGTAGTGGTAGTACAGGGATAGAGGATGGGGGAAGGGGTGGTTATAATAGTCTATAAGGTAACATGGCCACCTGGGAAAGCCCTATACTCCTTATACTCAGGGACTCTGAAGGACACGTAAGTACCCCCTTGGTAGTGGTATTACCGGGGTGGAGGATGGGGGGAGGAGGTGGTTAGAATAGTCTCTATGATAACATGGCCAACTGGGAGAGCCCTATACTCCTTATACTCAGGGACTCTGAAGGACACGTAAGTACCCCCTTGGTAGTGGTATTACCGGGGTGGAGGATGGGGGGAGGAGGTGGTTAGAATAGTCTCTATGATAACATGGCCAACTGGGAGAGCCCTATACTCCTTATACTCAGGGACTCTGAGGGACACGTAAGTTCCCCCTTGGTGGTGGTAGCACCGGGTGGAGGATGGGGGGAGGAGGGGTTTAGAATAGTCTCTATGGTAACATGGCCAACTGGGAGAGCCCTATACTCCTTATACTCAGGGATTCTGAGGGACACGTAAGTACCCCCTTGGTGGTGGTAGCACCGGGGTGGAGGATGGGGGGGGGGGGGGGGGGAAGAGGAGGTGGTTAGAATAATCTCTATGATAACATGGCCAACTGGGACAGCCCCATGGTCCTTATGCTAAGGGCCTCTGAGGGACACTTACCCCTTGGTGGTGGTAGTTGTAATGGGGTTAGAGGGTAACCAAGGGGGTAACCATGGTTGGCACAGGTGTCATGGTTATTCACTTCACAAAGTGAACCTGTATATAAAGAACACTAGTCTATTCAAACACTTTTCTTGTTCCCTGTGGGCAGTGTCCATATACAGCTTGATGAAATGGTGACACAGCCTTTTCTTTTGGAACGTAATGTGCAGAGGAAAATCATTATCATTGAAGTATTAACCTGGCAGGAATTAATTCCTTGAAATGCTAGAGCGCCGTAATGGCAGCCCAGCTAAAGCCTGAGTAATACTCTCCAAGTTTGGAAGCACTTAGTGATTGTAATAAGCGCTATATAAAAACTGAGTAATATTATTATTATTATTGACCTTTGACCTTCAGGTGTTTGGTGCTTTGACCTCGTGCGCTCTGAAGGTCAGTGATCATTTCTACGGCACCGGTGAGAGCTTCCTCTACAAGTTCAAAGACAAGGAGTTGGAGATATTCAGGTGGACTGGTGAAAACAACTTCTTCATGAAGGGGGACCTGGACTGTGTGTGCATTGGTGGAGGAGAGTAAGTATCATGCACCAGTCTGCTTTAATGGGGTTTAAAAAAGAGATAAAAATGGGAGTCTTTTGTTTTTTGTTTTTTGTGTGTGTTATAGATTTATGAGAAATAACTTCACAGGTATCATCAGCAAACGATGAAAACTTTATTATTTTGGTTGAGTTTATAATATCATTAATATAAACAAGGAACAGGAGGGGCCCTAACACTGATCCTTGGGGTACACCATAGCTGTTCAACTGTGTAGATGATTTGACACCATTGATCCCAACATATGAGAGTATGAGATTAAGAGGGAGATGAGAAAAGAATCAAACCTAGAGGAAGTGATAGGTGAGGTAACACAATAATGGGAGTGGAAGAGAGTTTATTGAGAGGTGGAGAAGGAAAGGATGATTTTGCTGTCCCAGTATCATGAGGTTGGGAAATTTAGAACATGAAGATGATGGGTTGCTTCAAAGCAAAAACAATGTAGTTTATGCTTTGCCTACCATAGGTACATTTCTGACCTGATATGAACTGAAGAAAAATAAACATATTAGAAAAGGGTTTGATTGACTAAGTTTACAACATATTAATCATGAAAAGGAGCCATCTGCAAATGTATGTGTGTGTTATCTTTGCCTACCGTAATCATTAAAGTTGTTCTGTATTTGTTTATGTTCTCTATCTCAGGGGTGACTTTGGATTATGGTTGGATGGGGACCTCTACCATGGTCGCAGTCACCCAACCAAGACGTTTGGAAACGAGACGCTCTCATCCAAAGAAGACTTCATCATTGCGGACATGGAAGCTTTTGGCTTCTACATGTAATCAGCCACTGCCATGCGCTGTAAGCTTAGCACTGCAACAGACTGGTGCCAATTTCTTTGGGTGTTCATCCTGCATGGGGCAGGTTGACTCTCCTCTAAGATTGGGGAACATTTTTGATAGCACTGCAACAGACTGGTGCCAATTTCTTTGGGTATTCATCCTGCATGGGGCAGGTTGACTCTCCTCTAAGATTGGAGAACATTTTTCCTTTGCAGTGGTGGTCTGACTCGATTAAGAGAGTGCCCTCGTGTGGGGCATTTTGCAGTTCACTTGCCAGACTTTATGCTGCGTGACATCTTCTTGAGACGTGCACCTGACATTTTTTGTTTTCGATATGAACACAAGGAAAATCTGTCATCAGCAAAGGAGTATCATATCAACATAAAATTGAAATGTGTAACTAGACAGCTACATCTATTGCAAAGTCGGATATCAGCATTCATCCTGTCTACGTTATCAATAGGAGATCTGCAAAAGAAAACTGTATATACCAAACATTCCTAGATTATTGGAAAACTGTAAAAAAGGACCTAAAACCTCCCTGTAAACATCATTAATGAGTTGTGATGAAAAGCCCCTTGTACAGAAAGCAGTAAGTCCATTTAGTCAGTTTCTCCCTATTTGTAAAGGTTGTGAGTGTAGAAGTACCCCATGATGATGAGCTTTAAATGGCTGTATGATAGCAGTTTTATGAGAGATGGAATTAAGTATATTCTTGTGCTGTAAGCCAGAAGGGCATTCACTCACCCGTATGAACACAGACAGAGTGATTGCTCTTATGGCACCCACCAGACAATTTAAGATGTTCAAGTTTAAGGGCGTCACCGAATGGGAAGAACTCAAATGTGTAAATAAAGAACCTATAATAGATGAATCGTTCCCACTTCAATCTTCTAGTCTTATGTCTAGATCATCAGAGCAAATGAAGATTTATAGTAACAAACATTTGCATCAATTGTTGTAACTCAGGAAGAAATTATATTATTAGTTTTAATGGGAATTCATAATGAAATCTTCAGTCATATCTTAATGAGCACAAGGCGTGGTACTGGTAGAATGCTAAGCAGCGTTCCTAGGCCCTTGAACATAAAGTGTAGTGTTGTGGGTTTGAGAACAGGTATTTTGTTTTAAATTTGCACTATTGAACATCAAGGTTTGAAAGTACACTTAATTTATTTTGCAGCAAATGCAAGCCAACAACATGCTAGCTGGCTAGTTAGTACTCCAGGCTTTCTAATGTAGAATGTGGTTGATTAATTAAAGATATTTTCATTTATTGACTTAAAATTAATATTTTGCCAGTGTTGTTGAAATAAATTGTAACAGTGACACAAATAAAAATATAAATATATTACCACCAGATTGATTAGAAGTACAGTTTTATACCCAAATTCTCAGTTAATACAGAATGGAAAACAGCTAGTATCTTGAGATTTATTGAAAAAGAATGGTTCTGTTTGTAGATTTTCTATCATCGTAATTTTGTTATTGCAAGTACCTGATAAGAATTGAAGCATATTAATTGATGTAAATGATTATTAAACTCCTGTCTGTAATTGATGGTGATTCGCTGTAGATTTACTGATTCAGTGAAGTGGGTGTGTTCATTTTGATGATAATAATCCAGGTCCTTTATATGAACAGTGTTATTAGTATTTACATGCTTAGTGTTTTTAAGTTATTTGTATTTTTGTCATGCTTAATGACCATAGGGTGTCATTTATCTTAGCCATATGATTTATATATAATGTGCAATTTTATTTTCTTGTGCTGATTTACCATATGATTATAATTATATCCTCCAGGCTAAAAGCTATAAATAATTAATTTCTGCAGAGAAAAAAAAAGTCTGCTCTGTTTATAGATTTTATATCATCTTTAATAAAGTTGTATTGCAATTACTAGCTCTTAAGAATTTCCGTTTCGGTTTGATAAAATTTGGAGTGGACTATTAGGCTATTATTATTATTACTAGCTCTTAAAGATAAAGTTGAGTTCTGGTCATGTGATTGCATTGTGAAAGAAACGGTGAGGAATCTATCAGAAAAGGTTGATCATCTAGTATATAAGTATTTGTGTGTATTGCAAGGTTCTGGAATCATCAAAATGATAAGAAATTTGGCCAAATCTTGGCAAAGTTACAAGCACTGTACATAGAATGATGTATATGGGACTACGCGAGCACATGGCGAAAAAAACCTACCCCCCCCCCTCGATTTTTACGTATTTTATGTCATATTTAGAATATGAAGGCATTTGAAGAGCCATGCTTTTCAGGGAACATGTTTAATCTGATGTTCTTCCACCCTTGCATAATAACAATGATAACGCTCACAAATTATTTGTTACCTCTTCCCAGAACTCAACCTTCTCTTTAACAGATGATAAGAGGTGATATATTTTATTGAGAGCCAGAAGAGCGTTATATTATATCTGAGTTAAATTAATGAAAGGACCACCATTCTTGATCTGAATGATCAATATAAATTGCTTAGAACCAAAAGGCATTAACTCTGCCAGAACGGTTTCTGTTTATTGATTTTATATCATCTTAATTTAATATCTACTGCAATTACTAGCTGCATGTTAACAGATGATAAATTTACGAGGTGATATTGTTAATTGAGCGCCAGAAGGGCGT
Organism: Strongylocentrotus droebachiensis; assembly: GCA_035222895.1. NCBI lineage: Eukaryota > Metazoa > Echinodermata > Echinoidea > Camarodonta > Strongylocentrotidae > Strongylocentrotus > Strongylocentrotus droebachiensis. The sequence continues at coordinate 55,656 of JAVYIG010008280.1, forward strand.
TAACTCTATAATGAATTAATTAAGTGACGACCCTTCTTGAATTGAACAGATGAAAAAAGCTGCCTAGAGCAAGATGGGCATTAACCTAAATCTGTTTGACAGTTTATGCCCATTTAGCCTTCAACAGATCATATACATGTAGTCTCTGATATCCAAGCTCTACATCATTCTGAGGTAGTATTATCTCTCTGCTAAAAATATCTGATACTTTAATATGCACTATATATATATCGTAGAGGTGTCGTGGACGAGTGGATATGTCACCGGACTGTGGATCACAAGGTCCGCGTTTCAAGTCCCACCCAGGCACTAATGTCCTTTGGCAAGACATTGATCTACATTTGCCACTCTCCACCCAGGTGTTAAATGGGTACCCGGTAGGATGCGAAAGCTAATATGCTTAGATTAGCAAGTGTGCGCTTGTAAAAATGATGCACTGGCTAGAATGCTCCCCAGGGAGTGGAGAATGTGCATACATTGTGTGCAGGTAAGCCTGAATCCAATGACCAGGGTAATAATATGATTGCAGGGCCCTCAGGGAGAACAGTATGAATACTGATGAGGCTACCCTGGGTAAACAAGACATATTATTATTATTATTATTGTTATAGTAATAAACCAATCATAATGTCATATCATAACTTTATTTGTATTACCGGTAAGATGTATTGAACTTTTTGTTATCAATTACAAACAGAATGTTTGAGAATTTTGGCTGATCATACTTCCTTCCCTCATACATATAATGTTGATAATGTTACTCCATATTCAGAAATGATATAAAGGCACTTTAAGTGATATATGATTATATTGCAAATTTGCAATTGCAGCACAAAGAATCAGTAAGCTATATCATCTTTTCCCTGCAATCCAGTATGCAGGTCATCCCGTGTGCAAGGGTTGTAGTTCATATCTCGTGATATTCATCTCGGCATATTATTATCAGCTCAATGTTTAATACTTGATTCAGTAAAAATGTTATGTGATGCACCGTGTAATGATTTGTTCGTCATGAACTCCCTTTTGTGTGTTGATTTGCTCTTTTGAAGCTACATTCATGTGTTATAGACTTATTTGCTTTGTAGTCTAAGCTATCAATGACTCACTCGTAGAGAAGCATTGTGTTATATTTCCTTGTCACTAAGCGTATGAACCTTTTGCAAGTTTACATATACCCTGAAAATTCAGAAAGATATTGAATATTGCCATCAATTTACTATTATTGTGTACTCCAAATATAGCAAGGAATGTAACCATTTTGTATCACAGTATTTTTACATTAAGTATGAGGTATCTTTTGTGATTGAGCCGGAGGATATGGATTTCCATACTTCCCCATGTGTCTCCCACCCTCCCTTCCCTCCCCCATGTCATGATGTACATTTGAATTGTAAATGGATGATGGGTCAAATAGTAGATCCCCTGTCATAATGTCAGTTCCAAATGTCTTTGAGAGATTGCACATTGTAAATGGTTGTACCAATCTCACCTATACGAAGAAATGTGATTTTGTATTTTGATGTTTGAGATTTTCCAAAGCCAAAACTACTTAGCGAGTTATAGAGAGTACAGTGTCGGCTCCCTATCATAGAGTAAGCAGAGTTGTGTATTAAAAAGAGAATTTGTATTGAGTCGTTTATTAGATCCTTACTATATTTGACGGAAGACACTGGCCTGTTACCAGTGCATTGTATTGTTATGAATGTTATATAGTGTAATAAATGACAAACTCAATTTATGTGCGAGAACTTGCAGTGGTGGTTTAGTAATTTGAGTTAGAAGAAAGTTCAGTGAGGTCGGAAGAGATAGACTAAGAGAGGGGAGATAGAGGGAGGGCTAGACAGAGAGAGAGAGAGAGAGGATAGAAGGATGGCTAGTCAGAGACAGACAGAGAGAAAGAGGGGGAAGGAGGGAGGGAGTAAGAGAGAGAGAGATGGGGGGAGAGAGAGAGAGAGAGAGAGGGGTGGGGAGAGAGGGAGGTTGGAAGAGAGAAAAAGGGAATAGAAAAAGACAGAGGCAAAGAGCAACAAAGGGATCAGATCAGAAACATAGAGAATATACATTGTTCGTGGAACCAGGGGGTAGGGGGGGGGGGGGTGGCCGGCCAAGGAGGCCTTGTCCCTTTCCTCAATTATCCTCCAACTAGGAGGGGAAAGGTATCCATGCATGGAACTTGGAGGTCTAGACCTTGACCCTACCCCTTCCCATCATATACAAATCAAATAGTACCCTACCCCAGATTAGGCTTGTCTATGCCCCCATTTTCCCTGTCCGTGACGCTGTTCAATTAAAAAAAGTCTTGCCAAACCAATGAATATGGGAAAATGGACTGGGAAAGGGAGGGAGGGAGATGGCATGAATCGTATCATTCAGGTATTCATGTCTCATTATTTTATCTAATTTAACACCTCCCATAAAAATAGTTTAAATAGTATACAAATGAAAAGAAAAACAACATTATATTTATTCATTATTGTATAGATTTAATTATTTATTGATCTGTCCATAAGGTCTTGGTCTGTCCATTTTGGAATTAGGGAATTATCTGCATGAAGCCTGAAAATATGTAAAAGCATATAGCAGATTACCTGACAATAATAATCACAATTCACTCTGACTTTTCTTAGACCACCCCTGCCCCCCCCCCCTCCCAAAGTAAGTAAATGAGAGGGGTAGTCATCAATGTAAGTTTTACCAAGGAGGATATTACAAAGCTGGTATCTCTTTGGTTTTACATGACCCGACTTTCGCCATCTATCATGACACTAGAGGGCGACATGTCCAAGCCGGAGATTAAATGGAATCGGCGCGTCCATTTCTTGTCAAACGTGAGGTGAGTGATATGAAAACCAATTAATAAAATTATCGAATATTAGACAAGTATGATGTTTATATAATAGCAAAAAAAGGTGGATTGTGACTCGTAGATATAGTGAAAGGTACGATCTCTTCTTAAAATCTAACTTAAAGCCAGTTTTTCTCAAAAACGCAGAGCTTAAATTGTCGCCCTGCCCTGTGCATGTTGATAGTGATTGAGTTTGTCTAGTGCATGCAATTGTGCACTGGTGGTGGGAATGAGTTTAGTCTGGGAGTGCAGGAAATTGGGAAATGGCTGAACGCGATAAAGGAAAATTACGAAATAGATTTGCAGGGGACAGCCTATTTATGTGTTCGCTCTATCTTGTGTGCACTTATAGTATTAGTGTGATGAAGTTGGAAATGTTGAGAAACTTGAATAAAAAAATGTTGTGAATGACAATAATAAACCTGAGTGTCATGAGTGTGCTGTTGCCTGTGAGCTGTGTTATTGAGTCTGAATAATGTTGTGAGATGATGTGAATTTACTAATGGCTTATTCCATAAAGTGCATGAAGAATACTGCTCTTAAATCTTGTTCTTCTGTGGTAATAGACCTTGCTTTTGTTTTTTAATTGATCTATGACTAGCTGTGACATACAATAACAAAGAAGATGGACAGCGATGAAGAGTTTGATCGCCGAAGGCAGCGTCGTGACAAGTTCCGTGGTGAGCGTAGAGACTATAACGACAGACGAGAAAGAGATGACAGAAGACGGGATGATTGGCAAGATCGGTAAGGATTACTTTAATCAGATATTTTAGTAGTTTTAGCATAATTTGAGGAAGTAAAATTAAGTGGGAAAATAATTAATGGGAAAGAGCAACAACAAATCAGATTCTAAAGAATATGATTAAGCATCTTTGAAATGTATTTCTATCTTTATCCATGTTCAGTTCAATATTTACCAAAAACTGGCTTTATCGATCATATTAAAAAGTTTGAAAATTTTCTTTCGAAGGTCTTGTTTTTCAAACCTAATTTGAAGTTTGAAATGTAATTGTGAGAAAGAATTTTTATTGTCATGAAATTTTATTTCTAAACTTTGATTGTTATTATTCATTTTGTCCATGTATTTCTTGATGATATATCCCCAAAGTGCAGTTTGTGGCGACAAATGTACATAGTCTACGAGGGAGAATTAAAGATCTTGGTTGACAGTAATTAAAATTCTGAAATTCTGATTGATATTTACATGTGACTACATGCATATTGCGTTTATTAGTCAGTGTTTAAGTCAATACTAGTAGTTCTAAGAATTTCTGTAACATTGAATCTATTTATGTATGTATCTTATTTTTTCACCTGCAGCAACATAAACAACAACAAAAAAATTTGTCACTATCAAATGTAGGCCTAATGAATAATTGATTTATTCCAAAATATACTTTGAAAAATATGCAATTAATTCAAGGAATAAATTCATATTGTAGGAATCTAGAAATTGGGATTTTCCTGGGGAGAGTTTCATCCGTCAATCCTTAAAATTGATCGGATCAATTTTAAGGGCCTAAAATTGAATTCTAGGGGCCTAAAATTGAATTCTAAAATCAATTTTAGTTGATAAAACACCCCCCTGATCTATTATCTGTATATAAAGGGTTGAACTGTAAATTCTTAAGAGTCACCAGTAGGGCTCAAAATTTTACATTTAAAGGGCAAGTTACCCTTGAATAATTAACAGACGGCAACATTTCAATAATTCAGAGTCCTGTAAGAGCGGGAACTGCCAACTTTGGGGAACCTTAACCGCACTCCCTGTTACTTAAGTTAGTCATTAGTGTGGAACCCTGCTTACTTGTTGTCTGCATATTGGTGTGTATGGTCTCCTTCTAGGCTCCCAGAGGTCCTAAATTTATTGGGTGTTTAGCAGAAGGATGTGAATTGATACATGTAAATCAAATGCGTGAACTACATCTAAAGAACTTGTTTCCCTTCGTAAAATTGTTGAATATTAATTCTTTATCCTTGCAAAACTGATGATTTGAAAATTTGCAGTTATGCCCTTCTGCCAGGCAAATAAGGAATTGTACCTTTGATAATTTCTCTTTTTCCATAGGCGAGGCCAAGTGGGGAGGATGTCTCCTACTCAAATGAGAAATAGAAAGTAAGTAAAATAGTGTGCTAGAACAATGAGCAAACAGCTCATCCGTTAGTGATGATCACATGTTTGTGTTTAATAACTTGGTGGAACTTAACTCTTTGGGTGTGTTATGGTTTAAGAAATACAATATTTAGATTTGAAGATTGCCATATTTGACAAGTGAGAAAGTATAATTTTCAGGTCTTTTACAGAATCAGAAATTTTTCCATAATACCATGTTCATTTTAAGACCCTCAACAAAAGTCTACAGTACAGACTTGCTTGCCTATTTGCTAATATTTTTAAATGTTAAATTTCGTGTGAAAGTCACTTGGTTTTGACCCAGTAGCAAAGACTGTAAGCTCTTCACCCGTAGTACTCTGAAATGATGCATACATATCCTGTATGTTGTGTAATTGAGCTGAGAACATAGTCCAGGGATCTCCTCTGCTTGTCTCATCATATAAACGGCAGCTAGGCTAAAGTCAGGGTAATAATAAATGCGCCTCGGAATAGAATTATCTAGATAGACGGTGCTATAGAAATGCCTATTATTATTATTATTATTATTATTATGATTTCCTTTATCTTTATGCAAGCAGTCGCAACTTTAGGAATGAGTGGAATCGCAGGGACTTCCCAGACTACGACAGAGGGCGGCAGGACCGGTACAGCCCACCCAACAGACGTCAGGACATGAGCCCCCCAGCCAAGAGGCAGAGACGAGACTGGTAAGTCATTGCAAGAAGCTCTTCATTAAAAGCCCCACTGCACTACTTATAGCAACTTGCGCCCTCTATATAGTAAACAATGCCTAATCGGTGACCGTTGGTTCCCCATGGTCCCCTTTTTCTTATGTTAATTGAGAGCTGATTTGATGAGATAACCACCTGTCAGTGTCCTTGCAGGGAGGTCTAATCCCCCTGGCCAAACTAGTGCAGATGGGCTTTAAAAGTGTCTGTGCCGTCTGTTGGGGCATTGTCGATATTGCTTTCCTTTATTGACAGCAGAATTCTACAGTATGATATCTTGTAGGAGTCTTATAAAACCTACTTGGGATGTCAGAAAGTGAAATATATGATGCTTCTAGCAACAAATAACAATGCAATTGTCAATTTAGTACTCTACGTGTATATTACTGTGGAATCTTAGATTTATTCGCCTGTCCAGAACTTTTTCAAATGATTTCTTTTTTCTTCATTTTGCACTGCGAACTTCACATTAAAGATATGATTTTTCTAGTTGACTTTAACAAAAATGATACATTAAATATAATGGATTCAATAATGCATTCAATCAGCTTTAAAGTCAAGAATCTTGTCAACACTGCTTCTACTTTGAACAGTTGACCAAAGAAACGGGTACAGACGACAACCCTATATGAAGAGTTTAATTCCAAAAGGAGCTAAATCCATTTGTGTAACTTAGAGAAAAAAGAAATTGTTTACCAGATTTTGTACAGGCGTCTATGGAAATGTGATATTAGAAGGTGCATTTTTTCATAATTGCTCCCAAAATTTAGGTAAATAATTTTGTTGAAAGACTGGTACTTAGGTGAACAATATTCTGATATCAATAACTCAATTTTCTTCAAAAGTGGATTTAGCTCCTTTTGGAATATAAACTCTTCATATGTAAAATGAATACATCAGTTTTATTTACAAAAAAACCTGCGTTTTTTCTCTCTTTAGGGATGGAGGTAGTTACGGATATGAAGGTGGCCATAGCAACCAAGGATACGGAGGGTACCATGGTGGAGGAGGTGGAGGAGGGATGAGAGGTGGTAGAGGAGGTCAATATCAGGGTCAAGGTCACAGGTAAGGCCATGGATGATGCTATGCATAGTGTGATGTGATATGAAGGTGGCCATAGCAACCAAGGATACGGAGGGTACCATGGTGGAGGAGGTGGAGGAGGGATGAGAGGTGGTAGAGGAGGTCAATATCAGGGGCAAGGTCACAGGTAAGGCCATGGATGGTGCTATGCATAGTGTGATGTGATATGAAGGTGGCCATAGCAACCAAGGATACAGAGGGTACCATGGTGGAGGAGGGATGAGAGGTGGTAGAGGAGGTCAATATCAGGGTCAAGGTCACAGGTAAGGTCATGGATGGTATGCATAGTGTGATGTGATATGAAGGTGGCCATAGCAACCAGGGATACGGAGGGTACCATGGTGGAGGAGGTGGAGGAGGGATGAGAGGTGGTAGAGGAGGTCAATATCAGGGTCAAGGTCACAGGTAAGGCCATGGATGGTGCTATGCATAGTGTGATGTGATATGAAGGTGGCCATAGCAACCAAGGATACGGAGGGTACCATGGTGGAGGAGGTGGAGGAGGGATGAGAGGTGGTAGAGGAGGTCAATATCAGGGGCAAGGTCACAGGTAAGGCCATGGATGGTGCTATGCATAGTGTGATGTGATATGAAGGTGGCCATAGCAACCAAGGATACAGAGGGTACCATGGTGGAGGAGGGATGAGAGGTGGTAGAGGAGGTCAATATCAGGGGCAAGGTCACAGGTAAGGCCATGGATGGTGCTATGCATAGTGTGATGTGATATGAAGGTGGCCATAGCAACCAGGGATACGGAGGGTACCATGGTGGAGGAGGGATGAGAGGTGGTAGAGGAGGTCAATATCAGGGGCAAGGTCACAGGTAAGGCCATGGATGGTATGCATAGTGTGATGCTATGCATATTGTGATGCTATGCATATTGTGATGCCTTCCAAAAATGTTGCCTGGATTAATAATGTATACAATACCAATCGGTTATTTTGACTTTCCAAAGTAATTGCTGCATTCTTTTCTTCTTTTTTTCTTTTTTTCTTTTCTTCTGTTTTGTACATTCATATCTGTAGATAAATATGCGTCATTGTATAAGTACTGCTAATGCGTTAGAAGGGCTAAGTTGACTGCCAGAAAAATGAACTGAGATTTTCTATCGCCATTTTAGGGTTAGTGTGACGCATGGAGACTCCAGCAATTTACCTTGCTGTATATCAAAATTTTAATTTTCTTAAAAGGTTTGTACCCATGTTATTAAAAGTACTCATGACCCAATGAACTTAACTGTATGATAAGCGGACCCATTTTGTATATTATACCTTTAATTTGATTATTCATTTATTCATATTTTTTCCGTTGTGTATAGTAGCCATGGCACAGAAGGAGAGTCCGGCGGTCGTGGCGAGAGTGGTTCCAGTCAGATGCTCAGCTTCAAGCAGTTCTTGGCCAAGCAAGAAGACTCTATTGACGACCAGGAGGCGGTGAAGAAATACAACGCTTACAAGCTCGAGTTCCACAAGGCCCAACTCAGCGAGTTCTTTCTGGCTCATAAGGATGAGGAATGGTGAGTAGTGGCTGATTGTCCAGTCCCATGTATTGATCATGGTGTAATGTAATGAGCTCTGGTTCTGTGAGTGAGTTGGTGCAATGTGAATGATTGTATACCAAGGTATAGAAATCATGAGTTGGGTTACGAAGCGTGAAACATGTATGAAGTGTGTATAAGAAGGATAAAAATATACATGAATGCATGAAACATGTATCGTGAGTGCATCTGTTAAATGCACACGCAATGTGTTAGTAGAGTCCCAGGTATTGAATTCAGTGTCTGGTTATGAGGTGTGGAACATGTGTAGAGTGTGTGCATTTTTAGGAAAGACGTGTGAATGAATGTATTCAACCTTGAACAGCTAGCCCACTTAAACTCAGATATGGTTTGATGTAAACCTTTGTTAAATATCAAAATCAAATCATTTTGAACGGGTTAATGAAAAACAGACAAATGGAGAACCTGCACGTTGTTGGTGAATCAAAACTCAGTGCAATGCACAGAAATCTGTTTCATGTTATGAGATATTACAACCAGACATTACTGTATTGGTTACATTGTGAATGAATGCTGGCCCCATGTATATGCATCAGTGTTGTGTTTTGAGATCAAGAAATTGTACTGAGATTGTTGCATGTGTGATGTAGCAGGAGGCGTCTGTAAGCTTCTAAGTTACAAAGGGGACTCCATTTATGAATTTAACCACAAAAATATTCTACGTATTATTTGTTACTTGGCACTAGTACAGTTGAAAGAGTGAAAATTATTAGTTGAAAGAAAGCTTCATGTAAGTTTGCATGATATATAGAGTAACTACATATAGATCATATTATTGATCATCATGAGAAAAAAAATCCCCAGATGTTTGAAGTTTTTAAAACTTTTTATCTGAAGTTGTAGCAATGAAAATTATATTTAATCAGAACATAGAGTAACAAGCAAAAAAAAAATCTTCATCATTTTGTTTCTTTATTTGCTCATCCATAATTCAGTTTCAAATGACCTTTATTATTTAGAAAAATACTTTTTAATGATAGAAATCAAAATCAAAATTTATTATGTCTAACCTTCATATTCCACAGCAAAAAATTTGAAGAACCATTTCTTCATCTGGATCCGATTTTAAAAATTGCTCCATGTACGACCCACGTCTCATGCTTTCTATTTATCCGCTATGAGCCACCACTGTGAAACAATGCAGTGGAGTGTGGCTACTACTACTACTACAATACGCGTACTACCCCTACTTCTACTACTATACGCGTACTACCCCTACGTAGTTGCATAGAATCACACCTCGTTATGGTTTCAGTTTTGATTGTTTAATCACCATCGACAACGCTGTGCGACACCATTGGTGTTTTATATCAGCGACGTCGCTTGTATGTTATATTCGTCCGCGATTCTTACGTCGTAGTTTGTTCACCTTGAGCATGAGAAAACGACAGACGACCAGCGATGGGGAGAGAGTTTGTTGAACTCCGGCGTGCTGCTGGTGTGTTTTCTTTTAATTTCAGAAAATCCTCGTAACATTCTCTCAGTCATGTAATGGGCTGTGGATTTGCCAGAGATGGGGAAGCTGGCAGATGAAAGCACAAGGTTTGATCATCATCAAAATGGTTTAGTTTAAGCTGCAAAGTGAACTTGAAAGAACAGGGGATTTTAATCCTTTGGGAATAAGAGCTTAATACGCAGGGGACATTATTCTGAGCACCAAGCAAGCAATGCTATTGTGGGGTAGCAACAGGCTCTCAATGTGCGATGACGATGTACTTTCTAGTTCAGTATTGTAAATCCTTGACTGATGACCTATTTCTTAATAGACCTTTATCCAATATGTCTATTTCTTGAAGGTATAGACCAGTTTTGGAAACGTCCCCCTCTCAAAAAATGAAATGGAAGCTCTTATTACCAATCATGTGAAAGAATATGTTTTGACTAATACGTGATGATACAAATTTTGTCGGGAAACCGCCAACTAATTGATATATTTGGTCAATCATCATATCGATCAGGCCTGGATAGATATCGCATAGTCCCATATACATCTTTCTGTGTACAGGTGCTTGTAACTTTTCCAAGACTGGGCCAAATTTCTAATCATTTTGATGATTCCAGAACCTTGCAGTACACACCAATCCTTTATGCTAAATGATCAACCTTTTCTGATTGATTCCACAACGTTTCTTTCACAATGCAATCGCATGACCAGAACTGGTCTATACCTTTAAAGACCTCTTTGCAAATTGTCTGTTTGTTAAAAAGTTTACTTCTGCCATAGGGTTAGGGTTTGTTTGATCGTGCAAATTTTCTTTATCTTTAAACTTTTCAAGACAATTTCTCCATTGTATCTTATGTTTTCAAGTGACTTCTTTTGAGCTTGAGGTGCTTTCAGAGCTGTATTAATGGATTTCAAAAGTCTAGGCAATGCTTCTCTTGAACTCCTACAGCAAAGCATTACCAACACTTACAAGAGTGATTTATGTTTTTATCTGGCTAAAAAATTCACTTAGAAAAAACCTCTATTCTTTTTCCTTAAATGTCAGCATTTCAGTTATTTTATGATTTATCCATGAAACAGTAGACGTGACTTGGTAATCAATACATTACTGCCCAAACCAAAATACAAACAAAAAACAAATGTGTGTAGTTGGTAATACAGCCTTTTGAAATCATTTTGATTCTTTATTTTTCTACCACGCAGGTTCCGCGCCAAGTACTACCCAGACGATTGTGAACGGGAGCAGGACGAGACCGAAGAAGGCATTGACCGGCGTCTCAGAGTCTTTCTGGAGATGTTAGACAGGAATGAGGTGAACAAGGTGATCCTGCAGGCTGATAAGTCGGAGGGAGTCACTCATCTTTTGGATGCAGGTAAGAGAAACTTTCACTTTGCTAACACCTTAATTTTAAAGGCCCACTCTACTACTTGTATCTACTTGCTCCCTCTATATAGAAAACTTCCCCAATCGGTGCCTGTTGGTCCCCCATGATCCTCTTTTTCTTATGTTAATAGAGAGCTGAGTTGATGAGATAGCCACGTGTCAGTGACCACGCTGTCTGGTCTAATCCGTTCTGGCGAAACTAGTACAGCCGGCCTTTAAATGTATGCGTAATTCAACATGTGTGTGGTCTTAATGCAATAGACAAAGTACTTTGGAAAGATGTAGCAGCAATGGTACATATGGTAGCAGGGATAGCAGTAGTATAAGCAGCAGCAGTTCGTAGTTAGTATTGCACCTTCACAAGTTTAATAGTAGTAGCAGAAGAAATATCATTAGCAGTTTCAACACTTGGAATCTTATGACTTGGTCTTGCAAAATATTTCTGTATACCGGTAATCAAAATGAAAACTAATTGGCATTTTTGCAGGACCTTAATTTTGCTTTTTTCGGTACTTTGATGTTGTGTGACAGATTTTTTACCAGAACCAGTAGGATTGTCAGTTCATTTGTTATCCAGAGTTCTGGGGCCATTCATTCATGATATAATCCTTTTTGAAAATCCTTGATATTTATTCTCCCCAAGTCGGACAAAAACCTTATGGAGTTGTTAAAAGTGAGGATTTGTTGAATGTTTTCATAGATACAACTCACTAATGTGGCATAGAAAACTCAATTCATTTCATCTTTTTATTTTCAGTTGTGATAAGATTGGAAGGAGGCAACGATCTAGACCTAACCATTCTAGACCAACCAGAGCCAGTCAGGTCCTATGACAGAGACCGAACCATGTCAGAGTCTCAACGAAGCAACAAAGGAGATGACAAGTAAGCATAAGAAAGTACAATTCAGAGAAAAGCGACAACATGTATTCAAATTCTACACATGTATGTCAGTGAAATAGAAGATGCAACATAGAGTGCTGTATTGTGAAGCAGGGTAATTATGGATAGATGGAAAAGCTGACAGTGTTTCTTAAGTTGGTCTGTCAAGATTTAATAATCATTGAAAGAGATGAAAACAAACATTTCAGTCATCTGTTAAAGGCATCATTTAACAGTGTTGAATCTGAGATGCATGGCCCTCCCTGTTATCAGTGTCTGTGATAAGGTGTTATATTGAAGCCCTAAACAAAATTGCGCTTCAAAATGATCATGAAGTGCCTCAAAAACGTAAAAATCTTTGAGTGACCGGTTTTACCATACTCATTTTCCCCAATAGACTAGTGTTATAACAACCGTTAGGAAAAGTTTCACCGCCGATCGCCGCGAAAATTTGCATGCATGTCAAGTGAAGTGTATAGAATACTATGGCAATTTCACATTTTTGAAAAATTCACTCATTTGCATATTTATGGTAATTTATGCAAAGAAGGTCATAAAATTCACATTTCTGACAATAAATCATAGATTATTCATATTTAAGTATTCTTTTTCACTACATATATTTATTAGACCATTTGGAATAATAATACAACACAAAAAATTGGAAGAGCCAGGTTATTCCTTATGTTATCTCTTGTTTTTATAATTTCTTATGTATCTCTTTGTTTTTTTAACTCATGTATTTTATTGTTTTTGTTTTTTTATTTCATTTATAACTACAATTCAACTATTTTGACCCCAAAACAAACTTTAAACAAGACTGAATAACCAATGTTTTATCTATTTTTAGGAAAAATGACTTTTACATATGTTTTGTACACAAATCACGAAAATGAGCGATTTTCGGGCTGACATGCAAAGACAAAAGTTCACGTGACCGTGTAACCGTACGTCTGATTTTCAAAAAAATTGTTTTAAAAGATGCGCAAGACTCGAAAGTAAAAAGTCATGAAAGGAAAATTGTATATTTGCCGCGGTTTCGGAGTAGTCGCGAAATTTCTACAGGGGGGGTCAAATTGACCCCCCCCCCCCCCCCCCAGTTAACATAGGGTTAACCCTATTTACCCCGGGCTATTTTGAAACTGCATAGCCGGGGGGGGGGGGGGGGGGGCTTCTAAGGCCCCCCCCCCTATGATCTCGGCCGTGAAACGCCCGATCGCCGCGAAAATTTGCATACATGTCAAGTGAAGTGTATGAGTACTATGGCAATTTCAATTTTTTGAAAAATTTACTCATTTGCATATTTATGGTAATTTATGCAAATAAGGTCATAAAATTCATAAATCTGACATTATTCATATTTAAAGGTAATACAAAGTTTTGGGAAATTTTGAAAATTGGGTGGATAGTGAATCTTTACAATTTTGATATATTTGGATGCCCCTGTGGATGTATTATAAGCACCCTAAAAATTAGCCCCTAAAACACTTCTGGTTTCGAGAAAAATTGAATATAAAAATTTACTGGTGCTCCCGGTAAATTTTGATAAATTTCAAATAGCGCCTATGGCCGTACAATGGTAGCTGCGACCATGAAAATCTCAGAATATGTAGTTGTGATATACAATTTCCAAACGGGATTAGCCAATTGGTCGATTTTAGTCAGGAAACATTATTTTATAGCTTAATTAATATCTTGACCTTGAGAGGGAGCTATACAACTTAAAAAGTTTATTATTTATAATTTCATAACTTTAGACTCGATTTCAACCGCGACAACGATCACTGAATATTGTAGGAATGCATATGCTTCCAATATGTTAATTTGAACCAAATTCATGACCCCATACCAAAACTTTGTAATACCTTTAAGCATTCTTTCTCACTACATATATTTGTAAGACCATTTGGAATAATAATACAACACAAAAAATTGAAAAACCAGGGTTATTCCTTATGTTATCTATTGTTTTGATAATTTTTTATGTATTTCTTTGTTTTTTAAACTTATGTATTTTATTGTTTTTGTTGTTTTATTTTATTTCCAACTATAATTAAACTATTTTGACCCCAAAATAAACACCTAAACTATAAACAAGACCCAATAACCAATGTTTTATCTATTTATTTGAAAAATGAGATTTCCATATGTTTTGTACACATATCACAAAAATGAGCGATTTTCGGGCTGACATGCAAAGACAAAACGACACGTGACTTTGTAATGGTAGGTCCGATTTTCGAAAAATTTTCTTTCAAAAGATGCACAAGACGCGAAAGAAAAATGTCACAAAATTTTAGTGCAAGATTTTCTTGCGTTAAAAAATTATCGCGAAAAATGTCGAGGGGGCTAAATAGGGTTAAGAAAGATAATCCACAGAAATGTACAGTGCGTCCCAGAAAAAACGAAACCGAGAAGTATCGATGTTCTATCATAACTTAATCACAACTATAATTAATGAATGATACATATTTGGAAAGCTTAGAGTCTCCTCTTTCAGGTGATGCTACTCAGATAATGCATATTTCACGCATGAGTGATTAAAAGCAATTTGAAGGAAGGAAACCAAAAAGTAATTTGGCGGGCGGTATCTGAATTTTAAAGAAAAATTCACATTTCTAGAAAGTTCATTTTCTGCTCTTTCATATGATACCTCAATCAAGAAAAATGAGCCAGGAATAACAAAGTTCTGTTTGTTTAAAGTAGCCCTTACATTTTCATAATTTTAACAAACAAATTCGTTTTCACTGGGTGCCTGCCGTAGCAAAAAGCAGATTTGACAAAAGACTTAACTCCGTTTCGTTGACAATCAGCCATGCATGAAGACTCGTCTACGGCTGATTGTCAACGAAACGGAGTTAAGTCTTTTGTTAATTTCGTTTATTGATACGGCAGGCAGCCAGTGAAAACGAATTCGTTTAATAGAATTATGGAAATGCAAGCACTACTTTAAACAAACAGAACTTTGTCATTCCTTGCTCATTTTTCCTGATTGAGGTGTCATATGAAAGGGCAGAAACTCAACTTTCTAGAAATGTGAATTTTTCTTCGAAATTCAGATACCGCCCGCCAAATGTCTTTTTGGTTTCCTTCCTTCAAATTGCTTTTAATCACCCATGCGTGAAATATGCATTATTTGAGTAGCATCACATGAAAGAGGAGACTCTAAGCTTTCCAAATATGTATCATTCATTAATTATAGTTGTGATTAAGTTATGATAGAACATCGATACTTCTCGGTTTCGTTTTTTCTGGGACGCACTGTATAATTTGGTAATTTCTTGCCTGTACAGTGCCACCTTATGTAGGGAAGACAAAGTCTATACTAATTTAGTTTATGAATAATTGCTGTGTAACAATCGATAGAAAGATTAAAAATATCAGCATTATAATGTTATATTCATTTTAATCTCCTTTTTTTCCAGACATCAAGATGACAAGAAAGAAGAAGGAGAAGAAGGTGAAGAAAGGGATGATGATGATGATGTCAAGAAAAAGGAGATGGAAGGAGATGGAGAGATTGTTGAGAAAGAAGATGGAAAAGGAGATGATGAACCTGTTCCACCCCCTCCTAAAGATGTAAGCAATTAAAGAAAAATCACTTTCCGAGGAGAGGGATACTTACTGCTACTTTACAGAACAATTTTGGTGTAGTAAAAAATGTAGTTAAAAAATAAAAAAATAATCAACAGAGTAGTTACAAGATCAATGTATATCCTGCCATCTTTATATCCTGATTTTGGAATTGAAATGGATTGAAAGACATCAGTTATTAATATTTGTAAATATATTTTCTGAAAAAAACTCTTATTTCTTTTCTCATGCTTTCAGTAGCTGAAGGTAGTAGAAATCAAGTCATTTTGTTGTGTGTGTCTTTATGGAATTTGTCTCATCTTTTATTTTCATAGGATGACAGCAAGTTATCCCTGCCAGACCCAATCCCCCCTCCTCCTGCCCAGGACGATGAGAAGAAGGAAGATGAAGAGGTAGAAAAGGTAAGATAGAAAAGTTCAAAAACATTTTTTTTTTGGGGGGGGGGGGGGGAATTATTGTTTATTGCTGAGGTAATAATATCACTGTCTACAATTTGGATAACATATATATTTCAATGTGCTGCTGAAACATAATGTCAAATACAGTCAAAACTTGGAACTTGATTTTGCCAAAATGCACATCTGTGTCTTATCATTCATTTGCATCCATCTGCCATGCATACTATAAATACTGGCGTATCTGACCCCCCCCCCCCCCCCAAAAAAAAAAAGGGGGGGAACATTTTTAATGAAATTTTGATGATTCCAATACCTCACATTGCCCACTCAATCATGTGTACAACACAATTAACCTTTCAAAATGGTCTGTCACAGAGCAATTGCATTGATTGTACCATTGAGTGATTGATTGTACATAGCAATCAGTTGCAAAAGATAAATCAATACATAATTCATCTTTAAAGCCCATCAGTACTAGTTTGGCCAGGGGGGGGGGGGGATTAGATCTCCTTGCATGGTCACTGACAGGTGGTTATCTCATCAAATCAGCTCTCAATTAACATAAGAAAAAGAGGATCATGGGGGACCAACAGGCACCGATTAGGCATTGTTTGCTATATAGAAGGTGCAAGTAGCTATAAGTAATGCAATGGGGCTTCAATTGACAATATTTCTTTCATCTTTGTCCATAGAATGGAGAGACTGGGAGGCAAGGGAAGGAGAGGAAGCGTGGTAAGAAACGCAAACGTCAGCATGGCCCAGGCTACAGTGATAGCGAGAGTGATATCAGTAGCAGCTCAGGCAGTGACATTGAATCAGAAGAATCAGACCATGAGCAGGGAATGCTTGAACCAGAACCGGCTCCTCCTGGTAAGCAGTTTTGATTGTTTCCTGTATAAAGTTATATCAAATACTGATTAAAGGGGTCTGCTCGCTATTTATAAAACACTGCTATTCATTCAGTCATGCATTATGGATAGCGATCCTTATGAATAGTGGTCTTTATGAATAGCGAGGTAAATTGGCTATGGTTTGCTCGCTATTCATTTTGTTACACGTTATGAATAGCGTCCTTTTGGATAGCAAGCTTGACTCGATTAAAGTTGCATACTGATCACTGAGCTTTGTTTAAGAGTTAATTGGGTCATTCAACTTATACCCTAATTTGATTGACAGCTTGTACATTGCACAGGAAATACCAGCAGTGTGAAATTCACACTAGCAGTATGTGTAACTATAGAAAGTTTGGTGATATGTACATTGCTGGAATGAAGAAATTTACAACAACTCAGCAGGGGGTAATTTCTTGGCTCAAATTTGTAAACAAGGAGGAATGTGTAATGTACAATGAATGGGTCAGTGACTCAGTAAGCTGGATGTTACATGTAGGTCAAGTGTAATCGAGTTCAATTTCATAAAATATATGGGTTATATTTGAAGAGCTATATTGGTATAAATCTGGGACAATTTAAACATCAATGTTAATAAATAGAGAGATAAGCGAATCTGGTTTGCAAGTCATTTGGACGAAATATTGTAAGGTTAGATTCAGTTGTTCATTAAGCACTTTTTTTCAAAATCCCCTACAAGTATTCAAAGCTTGAACTTCTAAATCAATAAATATATTGGAATTTTAGGTATATGATTTAACGGTGTCAAAACATTATCTTTTTGACAGGAACTTTTTGTTGTTGTTGACTTTGTATTATTAGAGTTTCCCTGTTTCTGGCTTTTATGCCGTGTAATTTACCCCCCCCCCCTCCCCCTCCCCACTTTAACTATTTGTTATAAGTGCATGTTTATGACAGAAAGTAGCTATATACGAATCAAATCCGCCCAACGTGCAAAGGAAAGGTAAAGATACTGCTTTATTAATCTAGATTTTGCACTGATGTTATTTTGCCACCCAGGCTTAGAGAGCGGTGCTGACAAGGGAGCCTCTGAGAGTGATAACAAGCTGGAGGAAGGAGAAGCAAAGGAAGAAGGAGAGGAAGGAGAAGAAGAAGAAGAAGAAAGGAAGGGGGAGGAAGGGGAAGAAGAAGAAACAAAAGATCCGGATGAACCCAAACCCAGAGCGCTTCATAAGACCTACTCCATCTTCATCAGGAACGTGGCACCCATCATCAAGAAGGAGGAGATTGTTTCAGTAAGTTTGGAGCAGTGTTTTAAAGCCTATCTGCGCTAGTTTGGCCTGGATGGTCACTGACAGGTGGTTATCTCATCAAATCAGCTCTCAATTAACATAAGAAAAATAGGACCATGGAGGACCAACGGTCACCGCTTAGGCATTGTTTGCTATATAGAGGGCGCAAGTAGCTTTAAGTAGTGCAGTGGGGCTTCAACATCACCAATGTTTGGAGTAGGGTTATCGCCAGTGTATAACAACATGGTGCTTCTTATGCCAAGTGCTGTGAATTTCAGGGAAGAAATGCTTAAGTCAAATTCTCCCCAGCAGGGGGTAATGAGAAGGGTTATAATATGTCACTGCATCTTTTAACGGGTCAAGCTGGCTATCCATAAGGACCGCTTTTCATAAAGCCCCTATCCATAACGTGTAACAAAATGAATAGCGGCCCTTATAAATAGCCAGCAAACCATAGACAATTTTTGGCGCTATTCATAAGGACCGCTATCCATAACATATCACTAAATGAAAACAGCAGTCTTCTATAAATAGCGAGCAGACTCCCTTTCTACCTGCACCTTGTTTTGTTCCTTCCACCCCCCCCCCTCCCCTGGGATGCTGCTAGGCAATATTTTACCCAATACGGACCAAGTTTAAAACAAATTCTTGCCAAGAACCTGACTTGTAAGTCAATATATGAAAATACATTAAGTTAATCATGATATGAGTAGACTACACTACTTATCTTTATTTATTTTTTCCACCAAGTATTTGATATACTGAGATATATGTATTTGTTGATGCTGTGTGCAAGACAGTGGTAAATGGCTTGATAAATGAATATTCATGGATTCCGTTTGAATGATAAAACAGTGGCGCTTCAGGGGTAGAAACAGACATGACCCTGTTAGGTGTTTAAATGTGAAACATGTACATGTAGAAGTTTTCATGGTTACAACTCGACGGTTCAAACAAAATGCTTTCGATAGCACCAGTAGAGCTGAAAGACCCTCTTTGCAGCATGAAATGATTAATTTTTCACTGTTTAATGTGTCCCACAGCTATGTAAGCGATACAAGGATTAATGAGAGTAGCCCTTTGCAGCATGAAATGATTAATTTTTCACTGTTTAATGTGTCCCTCCCACAGCTATGTAAGCGATACAAAGGATTCATGAGAGTGGCCCTCGCTGATCCACAGCGAGATAGGAACTTCCAGCGCCACGGATGGGTCACCTTCGACAGGACAGTCAACATCAAGGAAATTTGCTGGAATCTTAGTAGCATTAGGGTAAGTCAGGAGAGATAAAAAAGAAAGAAGAGCAGATAAAGGCAGATAATTATAATAATAATAATAAGATATTTCTATACCGCAAATTGCATATTGCCTCTAAGCAGTTTAGAAGGGAAATAGTTGATAAGTAAAGAAAACAGAATTTGCATTACAGATTACATCAATTAAATTAACATTAAAACTTTGCAAATGAAAATAATACATGTTCATAACTACAAATCACTGATAGTGTCTTTCTACAAACTTCCTAGATGCTCTTTCAGCATCGTCATTGTGATTCATTATGTTTTCTAGTTGTCTGTCCATTACATTAGTTACTCCAAGAACTGAACAAATGTTGAGGTGATTCTAACCCAATGTAACAATATTTACACAAAATGGGAGATATAGTGAGGACAGAGGATGGAACAAAGGTGTACACAGGATAAAACTTGTAGACTTCCTTTAGATTAGAAAAGACGAGAAAGTGTGTATTTTTTCCATGAGTTTGATTGCAGTGATGCTGCTCTGTCATTACTTAAAGCTTATCTGCCATAGTTTACACGAGGGATTAGACTGCCCTGCAAGGTCACTGGACAGGTGGTTATCTCATCAACTCAGCTCTCAGTTAACATAAGAAAAAGAGGATCATGGGGGACCAATGGTCACCGATTAGGCATTGTTTGTTGTATAGAGGGCGCAAGTAGCTACAAGTAGTGCAGTGGGCCTTTAACCCTTTGTATAAGCCTCATCTTACAATTGATCTGCTCCTGTCTTTATCATCTCTCCAGCTACGAGACTGTGAACTCAGTCCTGTAGTCAACCGAGACTTGGCCCACCGCATACGTGCCGTCAGTGGCATCACCGCCCACAAGAACATCGTCAAATCTGACCTCAAATTGGCAGCGCGCCTCGTCCAGGTCATGGATCAGAAACAGGAACTCTTCACCGGTGAGCCCGGATGGGACCTGAAGAAGCAGAAGGAGAAGGATGACAAGAGGAAGAAGAAAGAGCACGAGGAGAAAGAGAAGAAGAAAGCGGAGGCTGCAGCAGCGGCCGCGGCGGCAGCTGAAGGAGAGAAGGGGGATAAGACAGAGAAGACGGAGAAGACTGAGAAGACTGAGAAGACGGAGAAGACTGAAGAGGGTAGCATTGAGGAGAAAGAAGAAATAGTAAGTTAAAAATCATGAAGTAACAATTTGAGGAGTCAGTGACACAAAGAGGTAACTCCATTTTGGCCATTTTGAGAAAAAAACTGAGCACTTGGGCCCTATGGAGTTAACTCTATGTTTCACTAGCCATTGACTTCAATGGGGTGTTGGGTGGAGTTAGGTCTTTGTGTTTCCTGGAAAGCCCACATTTTCCTGAACATTTTGATATCAAATACACATTTTGGAAAAATATGGAGTTACGTCTTTGTGTCACTGAACCCTCGAATTGAGCTTCTTCAGATGTAGTCTACACGGGATCTAGTAAGTTTCTGGGATTGAAAAATCCTTCTATTATTAGGTCTTATTTGAGATCGGATGACCTTGGTCTACACAAGGTTCCTGGTAAATGATGGGGGTTAGGGTTTAACCTCACTTTTATTAAAGGTGGGATACCTGCACTGACTACACTGTCATACCTACACATCTATGACTGTAAATATTTCATATTCATATTCAGGCAGTGGTTGGCCAAATAACATGTGCAGCTTTAAATACTCCATTGATTTGCATTATGATACTAACTTTCAATCGCATTTATCTCACAATAGCAAGAATGTGGAATATTGACTCCCTCAATATGATTATGTCTTGTGTTTTTTTAGAATTTGAGATTTTATGTTTGTCATTTCAAAATTGTGGTCATGCAATACTTGTAGCTTCTTGTATAGTAGACTTTTCATGTATATTAAAAAATAACTAGACGTCTCATGGTTTGGAAAATCAGTTGTTTCACTTATTTCATTTTTAGCAGCCTCCTTCAAACTTGTAGCTTCTTGCAAAGTAGACTATTCATGTATAGTAGAATAACCAGAAGTCTCAGGGTTTGAACAATTAGTTGTTTCCAGGGATGCCAGTTTTCAGGCCCTGGCAAGTTGTTTTAAAACCATATTTTAGGCTTTTTGTGTACAAATAGCTCTAACTGGCATCCCTGTGTTTCACTTGTTTCATTTATAGCAGCCTGCTAAACAGGAGCCCAAAGAGCCGTTGCCTGCGAGGAACCCAATCCTTGAGAACATCACAGACTACCTTGTAGATGAGTTGAGTGCTGAGGAGGAGGTACTGCTTGGTATGAAAGCTGATGGACAAGAAGAAGGCCAGGAGATGGGAGACATCACCTTTGAGAAGGATGACCACCTCTGCAAGGTAGGATCTTTTCAGTGGATCAGCTTTACGAATCCTCTTAGTAATAATAGAAGAAGCAGAAAGTTTGTTTTACTCAACCCTAAACACACCGCAAACTTTTATGACTTTATAGCCTCAAGTCTTACACATCAAACAATACCAAAGCTATAACATTTTAGCTGTCATGAATTGTGTACTAGTATTTATTGTCATGAAAGTGTGGAGTCGTAAGACGAATGTGGGAGGGAGAATATATTCTGTCACCCCTTCCCTTGATATATTGAATGCAGTAGCCCTTATCAATCATTGTTTTCTCTTTGTTGTATTTGTAGGTTCTTGATCGCCTCTTGTTGTATCTTCGAGTGGTTCACTCGTTGGATTACTACAATGCTTCTGTGTATAAGATTGAGGATGAGATGCCAAACAGGTGTGGCATCATGCACTGCAGAGGACAGAATCCACCCAATCGCCTTTCTCAAAGAGATGGTAAGCTTCCAGCAGTAAAGCCCATTTTGCGAACCCCAAACTAAGTTTATTTCAACGATCATGTCTTAACATCACTATGAATTGTTATCATGGAATGGTTATGCTGTGGTAAATTTGAGGCCAGCCGAGTGTAAACAAAATGCAGAAAACTGGCTGAAAGCCGTGCAGGTGCATGACACCTTGATATTTGTTAGCATTGGACAATGTTGAAGATTAACAACGGACGTGGCTTGGACATGGTCCTGACTTTTCATGGAATGCCATATTCCTTTCGCTTATTACTCAGCAAACATTTTTTTCAGAGTTATTTTGCAGATGCCATTCACATATATACATATAAATATGTGGGTATAGTTTATTTAGAGTCATTTTTAAAACAAATTTGATTGTTATTTGACTTTGAAGGTGAATATAAATAGATTATTTATCAATGTTTCTTTTATTTTTTATTTTTTCAGTGGAAAACTGGCAGAGTAATTTTGAGAACAAGATTCAGCCTCTCATCAACGTCAAGACCAAGATGTCTGATGAAGAACTCGGCAAACTTGGAAAGAAAGATCAGGAAATATATCCTTTCAAATAGAAATCCATTCCAAACCTTAAACTTATATATGCAATTCACAGCAACTAGTGGAATATCTTATAATGCATCAACATATGTGTCTGCTTAAAATGAAAAGTTGTTCTTGACATTAAAAACTTGTAACAATCATTGACTGTTTTCAAAATTGCAATGAACAAATGAAAACCAATATTTCTCATCACAAATTGCATAAAAGGGGCCCACTGGTGCACTGCAGCAATGAGTGCATACCTGCTAACCCTTCCAAATAATCTGGAATGTTCTGATTTTCTGGATTTTTAGGACCTGAAAATTCGGAATATTTCAATTTCCAAAATTTCAATTTTGTTGTTGTGCTTAAGCCAAATTTAGCTTGTTTTATCATGTGCCCGATTTGAGAAGTGCACGTATTGCGTGCGTTGAATGGCTGCATGATCGAGCAGCGAATGTGTATTCGCTTTTTGGTACAGATTTACAGCGTATTGCCAGTTACACCTTTTTGAAGACATACCGTGCTAAAAATTCCTAATTCTTATTTTCAAATGTTGGAAGGTATGTGAGTGGCGATTTGGCCATGGCGCATATCTAGGTGCTCTAGGGTTGAATCTCACACAAAAGTTCAATTTTGCACCATTCCACATGAAACAGAAACTATTCAGTGGGTCATTTTGTGTGTGAGTATACAAGTAGTTTGCACACAGGTACCTGTATTTTTGCAGATGACATGGACATGTATTTTCACTAAGTTTTACATTGTATGTATACACATGCATTGCTAGCCTATTTTTGCATGTGCTGAATTTTTGTTCTCATAACAAATAGCTAAATTGCAGAAATAATTTCATCGCGAAACAGTGGTATATGAAGTTTGTGCAAAACAAATATTGTTGGAACAGATAAATTCAATCAGCAATAAATACTACGTAAGGAGCATTTAGAATTGATGAAAGTTATACCCTTTTCTTGGGCTGATTCATTTTAGTGTTGAAATGAAGTTGATCAATTTGGTAAATTTCCTTGACTATCTTGACCTGTTGGTGTTTACGGAGGTAGAGAAGTTCATCAAGGCCAACACCAAGGAACTCGCCAAGGACAAGTGGCTCTGCCCTCTCAGTGGGAAGAAGTTCAAGGGGCCAGAGTTTGTGAGGAAACACATCTTCAACAAGCATGGCGACAAGATAGAAGCAGTCAAGAAAGAGGTTGGTTAAAAATAGTGTCATCTACTAGGGACAGGAATTGAAGGGGTGTTCAAGTTAACTGTCATAGAGGGGGGAATTGTATGGGATATGTGAATCCTCAGTTTACTTGCTTATGTTACGTGTATATCTTGTGTATCTGCCATCCTCAACCCAAGATATTAAACTCAACCTTAAAACCAATGGCAACCCCAAACCTTACTGTATATCTTTGACGACATAAAGCCCAGAGCAGTTGTGCGCTGGAGCAAATACAAACCATCCCAATTACAGGTCCAAAAATAGGAATGTTATCTCATGTGCAATTGAACTTAATGTACCAAAAGTGGTAAAAAAGCTCCAAATGGGTTGTCCTCTCTCATCCAAACCTGCTTAAACAGCTCACCCTCTTTCTCGATAAATGATTAATTAGCACTAACTTCACACTGCTAGTATTTACCTGAGGAAGATGCCTGTAGGCAGATGAAACTGCCCTAAAGGGTAAGTACCTTGTGGATGTTCCATACAAATAATTTCTCATGATTTATATCCTCCTGATGCGCCTGCTCAACTGTAAGGCCTCACAAAAAGATGTAATATTGCCCTTTGGGACCGACCCCAAAATCGTGAAATCTACGGTTAGCTTTAAAAAAAAGTTTATAGAGAAAACAAAAATTATTAAAGCATTCAAAACAGAGAAATATCAGCCCAAAGAGGGAGGAAAAAAAAGTTTATAAAAAAAAACATTTCCGACCAACCGACCTATGTTTTGATACCCCATAAGGGCAATACAACATCTTTTTTTTTTAAAGCCTAAACATTGAGGTGCTTTATGTAGTTGTTCATGAATTCCAGCAAGCCTAATTAGTAATACCTGCTGCATGCACTATTTAAATACTCGCAGGTGCTGTTCTTCAACAACTACCTCCAAGACTCGAATAGACACAAGGTTGTAGAAGCTGCCAAGCCCAAGCCATCCCAGCCCAGCAGTAGCGAAAGCCAGGGACAAGACTCGAGTTACAATGGGCAGAGGAGCGGCAGGAACTACCAACAACAGGGTAGCTACGAAGGAGGGAGAGATAGGGGTCAACAGGGATACTCACAGAGTAGCAGAGGTAAACAAATGTGGACACACTGTCAAAATTTCTTTTTTGTTCCGATCCTCCCCTTTCACATTTTTCACCGACTCTTCCTCCTCCTCACCCTCCCCTCCTCCCACTTATTCTCCATCTCCTTATCCCCTTCCTCCTCCCCTCTCCCTCCTTATCCCCTCCTCCCCTCCTCCTCCTCCTCCTCCTCCTCCTCCTCCTCCTTTTCCCCCTCCTCCTCCCACTCCACTCCTCTCCTCCTCCTCCTCCTCCTCCTCCTCCTCCTCCTCCTCCCCCTCCTCCCCCTCCTCCCCCTCCTCCTCCTCCCTCTCCTCCTCTCCTTCCCCTCTTCCTCCCCTCCTCCTCCCCTCCCCCTCCCCTCCTTCCCCTCCTTCCCCTCATCCTTCCCTCCTCCTCCCCTCCTCCTCCCCTCCTCCTCCCCTCCTCCTCCCCTCCTTCCCCTCCTCCTCCCTTCCCCTCCTCCTCCCTTCCCTTCCTCCTCTCTTCCCCTCCTCCTCCCTTCCCCTCTCTATGAGTAACCCCCATGTAAGGGGATAAATAGAATTTACGATTATCCCCTTCCAGTGTGCTTTTTATAGCATTTTCTCTAAGAACCAGTTAGCATTTTAATTTTAAAAATGACAAATGGTCATGCTTTCTTTCTTCAGGCTTCAATCAGTCTGGACGTGGAGGATTTGACCAATCTTACGGTGGAGGCAGTTACTCCAGCCAGGGCGGCAACCAGAGGAACTTTCATCGAAGGTGAGACTACATACTTTGTGGTGAGAATAGACTAGGAATATTTCAGTTGCCCCATCAGGACAAGATAGCTAAACTCTTGCCCGAAAGGTTGACTTAGGGCTTATTGAAATATATGCTATGGGTAACTGATGCAACAAAATATAACAGGATTTGTAAGTGTATTGTATTTTTCTTAATCTTGTAACAAGTAGATAAGCGAGTTAATTAACCTAAGAATTTTTGTTGAGCACATGCTTTTTTCATCCCACTTTCCATTTATTTATAAGTTTATAAAGATTTCTACCTTAATCCACTCCAACTCTATATTGGTATTTGAATGAGATTTGTGGTAATGTGGGGTCAACGTGCACTTAACTAATGTTTTGTTTTGGGAATAAGAGAAAATCATACTTTTCTGAAAGTGTTTCTTGTTCTTGCAATGCTACTACCAGTGTTGCATGTTGATACAAAATCTTGGTACAATCAGTTCTGATATTCACTTACATAGCATTTTTTTTTCTTTCTTCTTTTATATCAGCTCATTTTATGCATGAAAAGCTTTTATAAGTAATTTATTCCCGCCATGTTCAAGTTCAGCACATAGAAGTACTTAGCCAAATTAATGATTATTTACAGTTTTTAATGAGATCTTTTTTGTTGTTGTATTTCAGGGGTGACCCACGCTCTCTAATCCAGTACCGGGACCTTGATGCCCCTGATGACAGCGAGATCTTCTAAACCTCTTCACACTTTCTTTCTTCCGAGGACCATCTCATAATGGCTCCTTTCTATTTTTGTACATATCTCTGCTTCCTTTCTTTGTACATCACATGTATGATGATGGCATTGTGATGACAGTGTTTAGGTATGGGAAGATCAGTGCTTCACGCATTGTCACTTAAGTGCTCGGTGTATTGTCAGTTGGTGGTTTAGACAGTGTCATTTCATTGCTTCAGGCATTGTCAAGTCAGTGTTTGAAACATTGTAAATTCAGTGCTTATGGCATTGTTAGTTCAATGTAGCTCAAAGATTAAGGTATCGGATCAGTGCATCAGATATTGTCAGTTGAGAAGTGAGGGCATTGTCAGGTCAGTGCTAACAGTATTGTTAGTTCAGTGCTTAAGGCATTATCAGATCAGTGCTAACAGTATTGTTAATTCAGTGCTTAAGGCATTATCAGATCGGTGCTAACAGTATTGTTAGTCCAGTGCTTATGGCATCAGATCGGTGCTAACAGTATTGTTAGTTCAGTGCTTAAGGCATTATCAGATCGGTGCTAACAGTATTGTTAGTTCAATGCTTAAGGCATTATCAGATCAGTGCTAACAGTATTTTTAGTCCATTGCTTATTAAAGGCATTATCAGATCAGTGCTAACAGTATTGCTAGTGGGAACACCTGATCATTGCTTGAGTTGGTGCATGGTCAGTGCTTTTAGTCTTTATTACTTTATGCTCAGTGTATTGTAAGACCATCTTGACATTGTGAGATAAGGTTTTTCTTGACTCTTCAAGTATCCATTTAGTCTACTCTTTTTAATACATTTTGGCTGCTACTTGTAGTAGAACGGCAGGTTTCATAAACAGAGTTTTTTGCTGCTGACCTCGCTTGTAATAATATTATAAGTGCTGTATGGGAAAATGTAATTAAAACTAGAAAAAATTACATGAAACTTCCTTAAGTTGTCAAGTACAGAACTATTTTGCAGCATGAATCTTTCGCAAATCAAGACCTCGTGCAAAATTCATAAAAATTTCACCCACATGAACGTTTTTTGTTTTTGTTCTACATTTTTGTGTGTTTTTAAGGCAAGCATTTTTGATACCTCATTAATTTATACATTTTAATACCAACAGTAGTTTCATACCTTTTGTCATCTAAAGGGTAAGCTACTTAATAACTTTGCCTTCTTACGAATTTACCTGTAAAACATACCATTTACAAGGTTTAAATCTCACTCACAGTAAGTTCATACTTCTCTCAATGTTTGCAGCATTTTCAACAAAGGTTGTGAACTTGGTTCTCTTTGGTTTACATATTTCCATCTACCATGAGAATCAGTTGTGAATACACTCCAAAAGTAAGAAGCAATTTCCTCAAAGTAAAACCAAAGTCGTAGCTTAAAATGCTTGTTATGTAACCTGCCAGTGGATGTTTGTGTTATGCTGGAATAACTATTGTATTGTGATTTGTTTTCCATTTGTGTTAGACACTCGTATCTCCATTGTTTTTATGAGAGAAAATCTTCTTTTTTTTCAAACCCAATACATATTTATTTTAATATATGCAACTACACAATGGTCCAACTTATGTTTCTTCTTTTTTAGAAAGATGTATTGAACCTATGCCAGAGTTCTATTCATACAAGCAATGTTATTTTGTATAAATACTGATAATTCACCAAATATACTACTTGATGGATGTTAATTGGCATTGTGGGTCTAATTTGGCATGTGGGAATATTTGTAAAGTACCAAAACCAATACCATTCATTAATAGCACATCATACAGAATTGATTTAATGTTCATGGCCATACCAGTGTATGAAGGAATTACCATATTTAGCTGGAAAATTGAAGTCGGGCTTAACATTTTGAGAAATTAGTAATTTTTAAATTTGTATTTGATATATAATCGGATGCTTATTTTTTACATTTGAGGTTTTGTACATAGAAATGGCATTGAATAGTTTGAGCCTCGAAAAAAAAAAAAAAATGAAATGTTTTAATCAAGAAATGTAGTCAAATGAAACAAATAATCTGTTACTAGTTGCTGATAAGGAGTGACAGAACATACAATCATTCCCAACAGTTTGAGTAAATTTGATGAAAATAAAGTAAAGTCAGTGATATAACAAATAATATGTGTGGAATCCTATGTGTGTATGTGTGTGTGTATAAATCAAGGGTATGCATAGTTGCATACTATGCTGAAAGTTATGCATGTCAATTGTGTTGAGAACTTTCGGTACAGTTTATTTACAGAAAAATAAACTGTGAGAGAAAAAATAGGATATGCAAGATAAAAGAGAGACGGGATGGAGAGAGAGGGAGAAATGTGAGATTGCATTAAGGAAAGAGATGGATAGAGAGAGAGAGAACAGCGAACAGATAAAGGATGACCCATGGTGCATGTGTCCCACCTCGAATCAATTTATCATCCCTCCTAGTTTTATGAAGAGTATATCCTTCCGTATTCAGGCCACCTCGGGCTAAATAAATTTGCAGGATATCATAAAAACCTTCCAGTAGGCAACCTCACCAGGGTCTTTCAATGTTAAAATGTCAAATTTTTATCTTCTTCTTCTCCGCCTTCTCCCTAGCTCTCCCCTCCCCCCCCCCCCCCTTTATTTTGTGCGCTCATAGGGGATATGTGGTCCATTTGTCTTAAAATTTCACAATATTCCCTTTGATTTGGAAATATATTTGTGTTCCCAGGGGGTGGGGCTGGGTATCTGATGGCGCAACCGTGCATACATGCAGCAACATGCAGCTAGTTTCCGTACCTAGATTCGTCAAAGTAATAAATAAGCAAAGAGTTGTTACTCCCGAAACAAAGCACACGAGCACATTGTGGTATACAAGCATATTGTGGTATACAAGCATGTACTCTCATACAGGCTCACATTCCGTCAACAAACAGTTTGGTCTATAGCATAATTATCGTCGCTGGGATTTATTCGTGGACTATTGGACTTATTAAGGTCTTGACATTTTTATTAAAGTCACATTTCTCAAAACTTCTAATAATTACTATACACTTAAAAAAAACCTCAGTGTTTTCATGTGTTATAAAACTATGGTGGCTGCATGCAAAGGTCAAAGGCATGTACAAATAGCCTACTATATAGGATGGGGGGGGGGGGGGGTGTTCTCATCCCTCAGATCAACCATTCCCAAGGTCTAAAATTTAATTTGATTTAAGTTGTTTTGACTATGGCAGACGATCGACTATATGTTATTAGACTCTATGTCAAAACTCGAAAGCATGTCCACAGTCCTTGTGATTTATACAGGCATAAGGTAGTTTTTAAATGTTTTCTGAACTCTTCATCTTTGCTCTTGGGAATTAATCGACTTGAAAAAAGATTGAATACGGCGTATGAAAATATCAAGGCAGCCCCAAAAACCTGTTTTTATGGCATTTCAAGCCATTTTTCTTCACAAAAATCGCCAGTTGCCGCGCTTGCAGAGCGTACTACGGAAGTACGTTACGGTAAGTCAAAGTACATTGTCTTGATAATAATTAGTCTTTGCTACGTTTTTACGTGTACTTTGATGAATCCTGCTAGAGCTACATCGCACTCGAACTGAGCTTATTGACATCATCTTACCAAGAGGCCTGGCTTTGTATGATACCTTTCCATATCATCTAGTAATTTGTGAGTAATAAGTAATTAACTTTTGCCTTTATTGCTATAGTAGGAGTAGTATAAATCATTTTAGAAATTAGACTACGGAATTGATTAATAATGGAGTCCACAATCCCACCACAGTACACGCAGCTAGCCGCCCTGGCTCTCCCGATCCCGTGCTGCTGTGACGGCCGTCTTGTTCATTCCAGCTCGGCTGCTCCATCGACCATGACCAATCAACTTGCAACTGTCGCTAGGGAGAGGGAGAGGGAGAGGGAGATTGGGAATTAGCTATATTAGCTAGGGAAACACGTAGTCTCACGTCGGCCATATCATATGCAAACAATGAGAAGAGTCAATACTTATGGGTCTATCTGTAAATTGTAATGAAATTGCCATTACAATAAAGGCATTGCCATTAGTTTTAGGGGCCTATTATTAAATCATGCTAGAAAAAGTAGAATATTATTTATTAGTTTGAATTTTTGATTTTGATTCACGTTTCACTGTCTACAAAATTAGACAATAGTACAAACCACTCTGTCTTCTTTTCTTTTCAATTTAATTGTTGTAAATGCAATTGTAAGGGTTTTGTTGAATGCATGATTGTTCTTATCTTATATTTAGTTAGACCAAATTTTCCGTCTCTTTCGTTCGTTAGCCTCTTATTGGGGTAGGGTCGGCTCTCTCTTTAGAGACGGAAACCGTTTATACACATTCCCTTGCTAACGCCACGGCCATTTAAGGCCATATTTTTATGCCCCGAAAATCCCCCAAAATGTCATTTTACCTCGTGCATATCCGATGCATTGATTATTCAAAATTAGGAGAAGGTTTTACTGTATCGGTTCCCCTTACCAACTTTGACTGAAATAATCCGTTTAGGAAATTATGCGTCAAAATCGAAATCCATGTTGAAAATCTTGCAAGACGTATTTTAACTCTCGCTGCGCATGTTGCATCTAAATCTCATCTCTTCTAGTCTACCCCGAAGGCAAAATGATTATGAAGGAAAAACTGTGCGCGAGCTACACGTTCGTAATGGCGTTATCACAGTTTTTCTTCATAATCATTTGCCTTCGGGGTAGACTAGACTACAAATTGGTTGGCGCTTGTTCAGAAACCTATCCAAAATTTGACCCGTAACTCTGGCGTGCAGATACCCTACTAAAACATACCCAAAATGAAGTAAATACCGTAATTAACGGTGTATTAACCGCACCTTTTTGCCGCCGAAAAAATGTCCAAGTCGGGATGCGGTTTATACACGGTACACCACCCCCCCCCCCCCCAAAAAAAAAAAAAAACCCATTTTTTTTTTTTTTTTTAATTTTCTATTTATGCCACTCCACCTGGCGCTATGCCTGGCAATGTCTCGCAGCTCAGTAATCAGTGTGTTGACCCACCACTCGGAAACTAGAACAACACTCAAAATTGTTCTGTCATCTTGGTTTGAAAGTAATCTTTCTGATAGATCTCAATATGTAGTTTATAATAATAATTCTTCCAATTTTTCTTTTTCGTACCACAAGGTTCTATCACAAGGTCCTCTACTATTTTTTAATTTACATTAATGATCTTACACATTCAGCTGCACCTCGCACTTAAATGAAAGGCCTTCCCGCGTGGTTTTTTTTATCACGGACCTGGCTTGCTGCCGACAGAGTCGGCAAAAAAGAGGGTTGCGGTTTATACACTGTTGAATATGGTATTCATTAAATGTCCAAATAAAGGTCATGAGTTAAAAGCCGTTATGTTTATTACCTGTTTCGTGTCAATTTTCTTGTTATTTTTGGAGTATTTGTCGGAAAAATGTTGATATACACTTTTTCACAGGTTTCATGGCAAACCACTGCACAATACAAATGCATACCGATGGTGGGTTGCGGGCGGGAGCGCGCTTGTGTGAAGTTATCTACAGTAATGAGGATCTGAGACATTTTATTTTTAGTACTCACCCCCCTTGAGCAAAAAAAAAAGGTAAAATTGTGGTTACCATGTTTGGCGGGAGGTTTTGACATAAACATCGAAGCGGGAGGAAGGGCATGGTAGCGAGAGTTTTCCGTTACAAGCTGTTGGGATGGTCGGAGAATGAGCGTGGTGGCTTGAGACCCCCTCCAAATGCAGGAGGTTTGACAGCTCTTCATCCTACCGTAGGTACCGCACAAGAAATTTCACTCCTCCAGATCTCCTACATGTAATTTTCTGCTAAAGCATGTCAAAATTGAAATATTGGTCTGGTCAGGTTAGGCAAAATTTATGAGCAGCTAGGGCCTTGGAGCTGTTTAGGGACTAATTAAGGTTGAGAGGAGTTATCAAAGCATTGTTCATGCAATTCTACAATTTGAACTAGTTTTATTTAATGATACGTTTGGTTGACCTTGAAAAGGTCATGTACATGTAGTTCATGTACCTGTGTAGAGACACATTTTATTTATAATTCTTAGGATGATTACCTTGGTTCTTTCTTGCAGCAAACTAAAATCCAGCTTTGACCAAACGGAACCAAGATGTCAGCCGGGGATGCTAACCCTAACACATCCCTCAACAACAGCAGCAGCAAAGTACCAGCGATGAACGGCCCTTCGCCTGCTGAGCTTCGTAGGGCGGCCAGCTATCCCTATGGCCTTGTCCAGCCCCTGCTCACTGACCAGTACCAGGTGACCATGGCTTATGCTTACTGGAAAAGTGAGAGAACCAACGACAGCGCTGTCTTTGACTTCTTCTTCAGGAAGAATCCCTTCGATGGAGAGTTCACCATCTTTGCAGGACTTAGCGAATGCCTCAAGTTCCTACAGAACTTTGAGTTCAGTGATTCAGGTGAGTTTAAGATTTATTCAGGTAAATTGGTCTACAAATTTTGCAGGAAAAGTATGAACATGGGTCTCCTAGATTTTGTGGTTGTAGAATATTTGTGGAGAATGTATGTTGATGCAAACTTTGCTCTGGTGAAATTTCTCAAGGTTTTATTCACAGAAGATATATGGTTAAGTAAAGGTTAAAGTACGGGGTTTTGAATTATTTTTGAGGGTCAGAGTTCGGAATAGTCCATGGTTGATGTTGGCATTGTGGCTATAGTGTCACTGTTTGATATTAAATAGAGCAATAGTGACATAGAATGCAATTTTTGTGTGTCTTTTAGTCCCTGACATTCTGAGGAAGCTCAGTTTTATGTATCCTGTCCTATGGTTCCTGTTTACTCTAAAAAAATGATCAGATTAACTAAAAACTTCTGTTTAGTGTTTAGTTATTCATGTGTACACTAATGAACAAGTGGGAAACTTGGGACAGTTGTAGTCCCAGCATGAATAACCTTTCTTGAGTTTCTTCTGTACTATTTTTCGTCTTAAGACTGACGATTTATTGCCATTCTAGAACATTTAATGTGCACACACTGTAGTCTATGACATATTATACACTGTATTCCTTGTGAATGTAATACTTTGGGGTATTTTTTTTATTTTTTTATCGGTGTACATGTATTTTATGAGCAACTTTTGGTCAATTAGCTTAATTGCATGCATTGTGAGTTTGTATCTGTCTAGGTCAAGGACTTGTGCGCAGTTGATGTAGACAGTAGGTGTACCTGTAGATTTGTGCAGCAATAACTACGGAAGGGCAGGGACATATACAATAGATAGATCTGACCTTTGATGTGTGCTTTCATCCATGGACTACAATTTAGTTTACCTGTACCCGTTATAGTGTTTTTGTAAGTACCCTGTCAAAGTCATTACTTTGATATCGGGGTCCAATTATGTGCTATACAGAGGCAGTAGAACTTGCTAAGTACTCTAAGCAATTTTTTTTGTTTTTGTTGTTGTGGTTAAACCCCCAATTTACATGCATCAGAACAGAGAATGCAGTTTATTTTTACAAGATTGCCAGACACTATGCTTTCATACCTGCCAACCACTCCAATTTAGGCGGAGTTACTCCGTTTTTTTCATACCCACTCCGAATTCCGATTGCATGCCTCAAAACTCAGATTTTTTTTTTTTTTTTTAATTTTTTTTTTTTTTTTTTTTTAAACAAATGACTGTTGCATAAGACTAAAGCATAACACAGCACTGATAACCAGATCACGCCGACATCCGCGCTCGCGCTCATAGTAGATATACACAGCGCAGCCCGAACGTGATCGTTAGTTCCGCAGTCATTATCCATGTACTGCATGTACTAGTACATGGAAGCACGTGCGCAAGCTATATCGATAAAGTGTGTGCGGACGTTGTACTAATACATACACTACATGCAGCGTTGTTGCATAGTAACTGCATGCGTATAGCCCACGTGTATTTATATTACATGTGCAGTTGATACACCGTGCATAAACACTGTATACATTGGCGTGTTTTCTTCAATGCTTGTGCGATGACTGCGATCGTGGAAGCTTGTTATTTACCGGACTTCCTCGAAGGACAAAATGGGTAAGACTCGTGCTGTTCATAATCAGAAGTATAAGAAAGAATACAAAAATTGTTTATGTGTGGGGCGAAAAGGTTGAAGGAAAAGGCCCATTTGCACCATTTAAATGGAGAGAAAAAAAAATAGACCCTAAAGTCCTGTGTACCCCCCCCCCCCCCCCCCCCCCCCCCCCCAATCTACGGGCTACTACCGCAATCCTTCGGTGGTTCGCGACCTCGTAGTCCATCCAGAAAAATTTACTCCTAATTTCTCTTGTCTCAGGTTGGCAGGTATGTGCTTTTAGTTTATTAGTTGGATTCAGCATAGCTTGGACCAAAAAGAGCTGTGCTGTTTATTTTTACATTTTTTTTGCTTTCATGGATTCCTACAAACTAACATCTGGAGTAATTAAACACTCAAGAAGAATTTCAAGAACATTTTCAATGGAAAAAAAACTCTGTAGATGCAACAAAACTACAAACATGGCATACAATATGGATTCTAAAAGACAAACTTAATGTGTACATGTAGGTCTGTGGTATATAAAAAGAAGGAAAAATAATCATGATGAAGTCTATGGTTTTGTGGAATCCAGGAAAAAACTTGAAGGTATGCTACACTCTTAACAAAAACACAGCACCTGACACCTGGGTAGCTGTTCCCCCACTTCAAGGGTTCATCTCCCAGCCAAGCGTTACTGTACCGTCACTCAATGCCATGAACACATGTAATACAATTTCTATAGTCTGTCTTCAACATACATGCAAAAACCCTTGACAAAACGAAAAAAATGTATGTGAGGATCATACTCCTACATGTAGATAGTTGAGTTCTACAAATAAAAATTACATGTATATGTGTGAACAAAAGGTTGAATAGATGTTTATTCTCCTTAGCTAAACGCCATTTTCATTTGCAATTTATCACGATATTCTTTTGTACACATACGGTATATAAGTGCCTCGAGGCACAGATTTGTACCCCTGTTGACTTACATTGTATAATACAAGCACCTCA